>JAAGKR010000628.1:64573-76542 GCA_011419295.1 Clarias macrocephalus | reverse complement strand
CACGTGACGTGTTAAATTAACTTCTGCTTTGCCAGAACCGAGCGGATGTATGAAAGATCTGTTACTATGGCAACGATACCATATCAGCCTGAGCAAATTAATGTTTTAATGAGATTTTCAAACATTCTAAATGCAATTATATTATATACATATACAGTATATATATATATATATATATATATATATATATATATATATATATATATATATATTATTACTTTAAATACTGTTTTGGATTCCCTTTTGGCATAAAATTGCTAAATGGCAGCTTGACTCTTTAGTTCAGTCTCACTATAATGCAACTTTTACGTGTGTAATTTGTTTTCCATTTATCGGTTACAGCCTTGCCGCAAATACTGTACACTGCATAAGTGAGAAAGGGGAGCCAGCTGTGTGTTCTCATGTTTCAGTCACTTGAAGCACATTTCCATGCATTTGCTTGTGGGAATGACTCATCAAGTCTATAGTGAACATTTGGATCAGGCAACAATCAGTGGAAAGACAAATGCCTTTATGTTAACATTATGTGGAAGAACATGCACACACAAAACGCTTTCATTGAGATGTATGACATGAAATACATGTCATGGGTTATTGTCAGGGATGCTTCGCCTTAAGTTCAGTTCTACAGCTCCTGTTTGGTTTATTGGCTCTGGATTACTTTGCCATTAATTAATCATTACTTTCTGCCATGTGTGTGTGTGTGTGTGTGTGTGTGTGTGTGTGTGTGTGTGTGTGTGTGTGTGTGTGTGTGTGTGTGTGTGTGTCTCTGTGTGTGTGTGTGTGTGTCTCTGTGTGTGTGTGAATCTGATTCAGTTTAACCATAATGCACCATTTGGTAAATGTGTATATTTTGCATTCATGTCTAACCACAGATTAGTGAACATTCATCATATATAATACACTGCAATAAATGCAAACAGTGAACTAGATGATACAGAACAGCCTTTCAGCACTATATAAATATCTAACTCTGATAAAATCCCAAATCCCATCAGCTATATTTTCAGTCAGGAAAGCAAACAAAGCAAATTTCCTGGAACAGGTCTAACCACGGGTCTACACTGATTACACATTTGCCTACAACATCCAGGTGACCATGCGTATTTTATAGCCTGCTGTCTCTGTTAATGCCAATACTCACTGTACATTATCCAAAATGTATGATCTTTCTGACATGTTAGAACTAATTGAATCACTTGTTACTCAAAGGTGTGACCTCCTCATAGAGAATTTGCATGTGTTCACTGTTGAGTGAAATATTAAACCAAAGTATTAGTACAAGATTTGCATACATATTTCATCTGTACTGTGTGTGCGAAGTGTTTTGCATGTATAAATTGTTCTTTAGCGATAGATATCTTCGCTCTGGCTTTTGGCTTTTGTGGCCGATTGTCCAAAACGTGAAATAAATTAATAGATTTGTACATGAACCCTGCTGATAGACTGCACTGAGCTCAGGATTGACCTATGACCTTTAAGACAAGCAAGACTATTTCCTATAAACTCTGCTTACTGTGGTACTTTGGCATAAGAATTTAATCGTCTCCAGAGGCGAGTCCTTAAGGCAAAAATTGATTTTGCAAAACGTATTTTCGTAATTTACCAATATTACCAATTTACAACACTATAATCATATTTGTTGTATATAAAAACAATCAATAACCCAACTTACAGTATGATTCCTCTTTGCACTTTCTGCTTTAAAAAAAATAAACTGGAAGTGGCTCTTGGGACCCATGGTGCTATATCTTCACAAAATAGCAAAACAAGTTTTGATTGGCTACCGGACGTACGCGGAACCGGAAGTACGTGCAACTGGCTCAGTCGCTCGTATGCTGAAAATGCTTTGCATGCCGAGGCCAATTTCTTGCAAAATTTTACTTCTTAAGGCAAAAATTCACAAAGACGGGGAATTCTTATGCCAAAGTAAAACCGTACTTCATTCAACAGCCCTCAAAACCTTCAGTATGAAGCATGAAAGTGTTCAAAATTAAATAAATAAATACTTTATTAAATACAGTAAGTAATTACTTAAATCAATACAGACACATTGATAATATAAAAATATGAAAAAATCAATACCATGTGTCTGTATTTATTTAAATAATTAGCGTAAGTGCCTGTTATTGATGGAAAAACAGTTCAAAGCTAAGAAAAATGAAAAAGATGAGAAATTGAAAAAGTATATCAGGTAAATATTCAGTTTTGTCTTAAAATTATTCTAACGAGTTAAAAATGTATTTATACCACTTCAGTGCTGTTCAGCAGTGAAAATATGATTTAATCCCAGTAAAACTAATCAGTTTAGCTTTTTAAATTCATTTCTGTTGGTGTTTGTTTACATTGAGCAAGTAGCTTATTAGTAGCTTATTTTAAAAAGAAATGATTAAATCTGGCACATAACTGTTCATAACATCGCTTTTACTCAACATTTTGATTTTACTTATGTTGCAGATTAAACTTCAGGCAGATATCTAAGTACAGCAAAAGTTTCATTTAATTCTGTCCAGCGGTCAATTTAAGATTTGCCCACAATTTGACACAGGCGCATTACACTGTCAAAACTTACAGTTTATAATCTGGCACAAAACTGCTCATAACTTCTGCTCGACATTTTGTTTTAATTAGAGTTCTGACCAATGTACAGACAAATTCTTTCTTTTATTTATATACTGTAGATGACGTTGTTGTTAAGTCTTTCGGCTGCTGCTGTCGAGGTGTTGCAACAGTGAACAATCCAATCAGCACAACAACTTTGGCACAGGTTTTCTGCCAGATACCGTTCCTAGTGCAACCCTCCCATTTCATCCGGGCTTGGGACCGGCACTGCATCCAGTGAACCAAGGTCTTCCTCATGGCAGGTGAGAAACCTGCTGCTAGGCCACCAATGATGACTTTAATATAGATATTTAGATAAGTCATGTAATTTATTTACTTCATTCTAAACACTTTGGGGCTTCACAGTTGGTGTTTGTTCACGGTTCTAACTGTGCTAATTAACTGATTTTCCCCACCTCAGCGCAGATGCTTACTCTTCATTGCTCTGGGGTCTGTGTGAAATACCTGTTTTTCTTCGACAGGGGGTGATCTAGAGTCAGAGCCCTCTAGAGTCCTGGCTTGCTAATGATTACAGCTAAACAAATTCTGGTTAGATCTGAGTTGAAAAAAGGGGATAATTTTGCCTCAGGGTGGTGTGTGTCAATGATATCACCTGAGAAAAAATAGCTCAGATGTTCAGGCTACAATAAATATAAGACATTCATTATTATTATTTAGTTGATATTTGTTTAATACGACATGTTTAAATAAGCACTGGATGCCATTCAGCAATAATAAAACTATTGTCAGTATCTCCTTGAGCACTAAAAAAATGATGTTATTGAGACATAATCAGGAATTTCCTTCTTAATCAATAAATTATCTATCTATCTATCTATCTATCTATCTATCTATCTATCTATCTATCTATCTATCTATCTATCTATCTATCTACATTTTACAGTGTGATCACAGTTGAGCTCAGGTGCCTGTCTGTGTCTCCTTTGGGCTCTCAGATTTTCTCTCCCTTCCCCAAACTATGCTAGTAGATCAGAAGTCTTCAACTCCAGTCCTAGACGTTCAGCACAGGTTGCAATTTACCAACATCTAAACAGCTAATTACTGAACCTGGTAATTAGCAGATTGCATAAATCAGCTGTGTTTGAGCAGAATAATCACGAAACTGTGTGGGAGGCTAGCCCTTCAGCACTGAGGTTGAAGATCCCTGCGGTAGATGAAGAAGCTAAGATAAGATGACCCCCTCAACTGTGAAAGTGAGTATGCATGATGCATGGTGCCATAAACTGGACTGGCATCGCATATCACCTTGTATTCCCAGGACAGAACCTGAGTCCCATTTGACTCTGATCACGAGTGAGTGTGAGGGAGTAAGCACATGATGAAGTGTTTTATTTTGCGTACGCTATAGCAATTTGTACAGCTTAGAATTAATTTCTGAACAGCACCTTGCACTTTTAATCCAAGTGTACAGTGTGATGTCCTGTGTGTGGGTGGAAAAGTCAACCTTAACCCTTCCTGACTATGCACGTATGTGTGTATGTGTGTGTGTGTGTGTGGGCGGGTGTAGGCCTGAGCAAGCACATGTACACCTTTTTTTCCTTCTCACTGAAAGTGGAATTGCAACATGCAGCTTGCTTCGTGTTATGCTCAAGATTACGATCATTTTTCCCCCCTCGTTGGAATGTTAAACCCATGTGGCAAGTCTAACTTGATGTAAAGCTGCATAAGACATTCACAGAGGATTTCCCACAGATGGCCCGATTTACTGCAGCACTAACGTCTACAATGCAAATGTGGTTGATATACAGTAAACAAGATATCATTACACCATCCCGAGGATTTCTTTCACACCGTATCACAACTCTAATGGATATTACAAAAAACAACAACAACAAAATCATTCTAAAAGGGCACCTTGTTATCAGCATGCGTAGTGATATAACACGCTACCACTAGATGGCAGATGTTTATGGATCAAACATTCAACCTAGTGTTAAAGAAAGGATGCTTTGCTGCAGCACAAACACCCTCCCACCCCCCACCCCCTTCCTGGCTCATGCACTGAATGCTAAACTGATACAAGTTCATGACATTTTCTTTTTTTTATTGAACAATTTTCATACACAAACACTTGAAAAAAAATTATTGAATGTATTATTATAACTTTTATAAATCAAGAAGAAGATTTCATGATCCATGTAGGTTTAGGCCATTTCAGGACGTGACTGTCAGTTCTGCACATTCAGAAAATTGGTGGGTGGATGTCGATGGCCTTTGGGCCATTAGCCGTGTACGCTGTGTAGTCAGGACATGTTTGTACAGCTGATAATGCAGGTGAATGCACCTGATTTCTGGGAACATTGTGTTTGACTAAGTGTCATTAGTCAAACACAACTGGGAAGAGGGGTTTTTTGGCGGGGAGGAGGGGTGTGTGTGGGGGGGGTGGTCTGATAAAACAAAAAAATATGTTTGGAGGGAACACAAGAAAGTGCATCATGTTGCTGTGTATGTGTCTGAATGTACTGTATATTAAGTTAAGCAAGCAGTCTGTACTACACTAGACTAGGATATTGAGTGTAAGTTGCGCAGCCACATTTTTTTCAGACTTCAGCACACGTGGCTTTTGTTAGTTGATTTTAAATCTGTCAGACTGAGTGTCAGACGCCTAAAATGTCTTTCAATCACAAGTCCTCAGAGAGGTCCATTAATATTTTGTGTAGCGCTCAGCCCTCTGAGAATCTGAGAACGGCTGGATCAGCCTTGCTCTAATCTTCATCAGCAGTTGCAAAAGAACACTAGGTCCCTTGTTAGCGTACTGGCCAGACTTACTAAAGCCATGGACAAATTATTAACTAGCCCCCTCCACCCCAGCCTCGTTCTTTCGTTCCCTCTTTGCTCTCTCTCTCTCTCTCTGTCTCTCTCTGTCTCTTTTTCTTTGTCTAATAATCTTTGCCTCATATAACCATTGTATTCTTCTTACATACCTGTGTGACGTTCTCCAAATGAGGGAAAGTGTATGTTCTGTAAATACAGTCTTGCAGTATTTTAGTGACTGTATTATGCAAATGCTAAACACATTTAATTTACTTATTTGTTTTTTATTAAAAAAATCTATACTCTCACAAGAAGGTTTTTCATTGGCTCCCATGCACCACATACGTTGTGCATATAAGTGCAACACCAATGCAAGGGAGTGTTAATGATGCCTGTATGCATTGGCTTTACCTCATAAGGTTAAACACACGACATCCTGGCTTCCTGTTCACCCCCTTTATCTCCAGCTGTCCAACCTGTTCTTCTAGTTGACAAGGACTGTGTGTAAGCATGGGTGTATGCAGTTCGCACGCACCCACACACTTTTAGTCTAGGAAGTGTATTCCGTTCAGGACTTTTTTTTTTCTCAATCAGACATCAACCTGAGCTGTCATCCACTCCTAAAATATGACCTCTGTAATTTAACTGGTGTGGTAACACTGAGTGACAGAAGACTGCCGGAAGCGCTGGGAGGGGAACGAACAGGTAGAATAAAAAATTAACAAATACACAGAAACTCTGACCTTGTAGCATGTGTGTGGATATAATAAAAGGCAAACAGCTGGAACAAATTGTATTTGAACCACAGAGGCCAAATAGACAAATTGTATTTAAACCCTTAGGCCAAAGTTGCTGAACTGGGCCGGATGTTATCTCCATTTCTGCCATCTTGGAAATCTGAGCTTAGTTTATACGTAGCTAATGAGCCCTTTGAATGCAGCACTGCAGTCTCTTACAGTGTATCTTGCATAAATATTCACCCCACAAACTTTTCCATAGTTTGTATTGTTGCAAACCAGAACTGACTTGACCATGATTTGGGTTGTATGCCATAAATCAACACCAAATAACATAATACACCACAACAACCCATAGTATTAATATTGACATAGTACTAATAGCAAAATCAATATAATTAGCAAAGTTACTTTCCAACCAAAAACCTAAGCTGCGATTGCATAAGTATTCACCCCCACTATTATGAAACCCCTTAATTATTTCTGGTGCAACCAGTTGCCATTAAAATTGTATAATTAGTTGAATGGAGTCCAACTGTGTGCAATTAAAGTGTCATATGATCTCAGTATAAATGCATCTGTTCCTGGGTGGCCTCAGAGTTTATTACAGAACATATCTACATACAAAGAGTATCATAAAGACCTAGGAGCTATCAAAAGTCCAGGATTAAAAATGATTAAAAATAAGCCTTATGAAATTTCCTTTGAAAGGAATGTTATGGATAAATATGAGTCTGATAAGACAAAAAAATAACTTTAAAAAGTGCTATGTTGGAGGGAACACATGCAAGTGCATCATTATTATAACACACCTTGACAGTAAAGCATGGTGGTGCTAGCATAATGTTGCAGGGATGTTCTTCCTCTCCCTAGGGCAGAGGTTCACCCTTGAACAGCACACCACATTGCTTTTAAACCAAGAACTGGTCGGATGAACGCTAATCTGTCATCTACGCCATACAGTTGCTTCAAAAATTCCCATATATGTATGCTGGATTGTGTTGTGTGAGACCTAATGGAGGCTGGGCCATTCCAGGATCAGGACAGAAACGATTCCTCATAGGGTAAAACTAATCTGTCAGAAGAACTCTGATGTTTCTATCTCCAGTGAAAAGCCTCAAACCATGGCAGCAAAATAAATAAATGCAACCTTTCCTTATTTTTCCATTATTTTACAATACCAGATCAACAAGACCAAAAACAAAAGTTCAAAAGCTAATTTTAATAACTAATGGATTATAAAAAAAAAAAAAATAGATTGATGTAAATTGTTTACTTTTGCTACAAAAATTTGTCGAATTTATCTTTTATTTTTGTTGAAATAGCTTTTGCCGTGTCCTCGAACCTCAACCGGAACTGCGGAGGCATAAAAAGGGTGAAAGAACAATGAAACTGACACTGTGGGCTTGGGGCAGTGGTTTAGGCCATGTCATTAACCTCAGCAGGTGGTCATTCCTAGAAATGTGTAACTTGTAACGCACACCCACACGCTCTCTCTCACACACACATACACAGTCACTGAACGCTCATATACACTGGCTCATGTAGTCTATGGGTGAGCAGCTGGACAAACATCCACGAAGTGGGCGGCTGCTCACGAACAGTACCAAATTGTTGTCACCATTGTGTGTGTGTGTGTGTGTGTGTGTGTGTGTGTGTGTGTGTGTGTGTGTGTGTGTGTGTGTTGTGTGTCGTATGTCAAATTTTACCAAGCCAGGCTTATATAAATGAATGAGTGGGCTGGGATGAGGCATACAGAGCAGCAAGGTCTCTGGCCTCCATTCATTTCTCCATAGCAGCTAATAGTCTGAGTTACCTGCTCTGCTTTCTGCTGCTGTCGCAATTTAGTTCTGAGCAGATAAGGGTAGTACCGAGTGCGAAAGTCTACTCGCTCTAAGAACAAATAACAAAAAAGTCATTCAGTGCATAAGGCTCTACTGATGATTTTTCTTTATTTCCTTTACCTTGAGTAACAAAAGTGAACAAGTAGGGAAATGCATGTAGTGTATAGTACTGTATAATGAGAACTAAATGAGCTTAGATCTTCTTTAACTGATGATCATTTCATTCCAAACCTTTAGCACAGCATAAACAGTGGGTTGCATAAGTATTTACTCTTTATTTTCACAATTTGTAATGGTACAAAGTGTAACTGAAATAAAAAGAATTTTAGAGAACAAATATCTCAAGAATCTACACAACATAACCTAAAGTTATAAATCTTGACAAAAAAACCTTGAATCTAGCCAAACCTATCTATAATTTCTTAAAATAGATTTACAATAATCCAAATATAAACATATTAGGCTTATTTTTATTTTTATTATTTCATTATTATGTAATTATTATGTATTATGTACATGTATTATGTCATTATGAAGTAATTCTACTTATTTAAAAAACTAAATTCCTAAAAACTAGCAAATGTTTAAAATAAACATTATAAAATTAAATCAGAAATAAGCTTGTTGTCAACTTATTTTAAGGAAATGTAGATAGAGTTAGCTATATTTAAAATGTTTTCATTTGCTACAATATACATTTTCCAAACATAAAAGTAGATCTTGCACAAGTATTTGCCCCCTTGCTAGTTGTAGTGCAAACAATTGATTGCCTTAAGAAGAAAAATTGCATTTGTAATTTCATCAATGTTTCATTCATCAAAAAAAAAAAGAAAAAAAGAAAAAAAGTTAGTAGTGTCACACTTCCAAGACAAAGTTCTGCAAAGATATCTGCCATGTTTCATGTCAGATCTGTCATGATGCTATGATCAGAGTGCTTGACTGGATGTTAAGCAGCGCATTTTGTCTAAAAATTCAGCTCTGCTTTCATCAGACAAGAGAACCTGTCCTAAGAATTCTGTTTGGTGTTTCCCTGCTAAGTTTTCCCTTGCTCTATTGAAACACATGGAGAATGCACATTAGAGCTAAAATTATTCAATTTTCACTGATCTCTCTCTCTCTCTCTCTCTCTCTCTCTCTCTCTCTCTCTCTCTCTCTCTCTCTTGCTGAATTAGCTACAGGAACCACAGCTTTATATAAGTATACCTAAGAACTTTTCTTTTCTATCTTGGCTCTTTATTTAGCCTGTTTAATTGTTTTATCTGCATCCATGTGGGTTGGTAGAACAAGAGGAGTGAGTAAGTTAATGAGTCTGTTTTTAGAAGCAGAAGCACAGGCTTTACCTCGGGCTGTATGAGCTCTCAAGAGCAGGTCTGAATCTGTTTAAGCCAATGCACATCATTTTATTTTTATTTTATTTTATTATTAGGACCAATCTGATTCTTAGCATTCAGGAGCCCTTGGGGGACAATTATCTCACTCCCAGGTGTCAGATTAGTCTTTGGCCATGACAAGCACATGCAAATGTCTTTTACTGAGGGCATTTGTACAGGATAATACCATTCTCATCTGACTGCAGAATAAATACTACGAGAACAATGGGCGTGATTCTGCAGGGCTGACTGAATGTCAGACAAAGCGGGAATTGTCATGATATCTCTCTGAGTGATTTGGGCATGTCTGATGATTCAGATCTTTTTTTTTTTTTTTTTGCTTTTGGGCATGGCTAATTAGAAGTCAAATTTAAACTGGTAATTAGTGCATAGGTTAGTATAGTTATTATTATTATTATAACACAGCTAGTGATATTGAGCCAATGTACTGTAAAATGTTATAAACAAATGCAAACAGTGACATTAGCTTTACATGGTTCGTGTAAGAGGAAGGCAACTAACTGAAGTCCTTCACCAGTCCTCTCGAAAAACCTTTAATTAACAAAACAGTGGTTGTCCTACAGAGAATTCTGTTCTTTTCCATTATTTTTGGTGTCGTAGGCCCAGGGGCAGCTGCGTAGGCGAAGGAAGGAAAGACGGAAAGAGAAAGCAAGATGAAAAGAAACATGAGAGAGGGTCAGGGGAAAACGACAGGAAGGGAAACGTAAAGGAACGATGCTGATGGATGACACATGAGCCGCTCATCTGAAAGGAAGAGGATTAGCTTTCAAAGTTAAAATGCAGATTTATAGCCCAGGTTGTAATTTGCATTTCTACTTGAAGAGCTTGCTTTTTCTTCCTAAAGAGCGATCGCTTTTTTGTGTACACCTGCACTCGAAGATAGTCATGCAAATTTCCTGTAATTGATATGTCAGTAGGGTTGCAAAATGAAGCTGTCATGCTCACTTCTGGCACGACAGGCGTCTCTTGCTGAAGTGTACCTTTTTTGGCTTCGTAGTGAGAGATGACTCAAGCTGCTTCTTTTGACACTCAAGGTTCTTTACGCTACAATGGCCATCTGACAGGAAATTCCACATTGCATGACTGCGTGGCTGAGGATGACAATAGCAGCCTGCGCCACTGTCACGCTTTACAGTCATCCAGCTCTTGTAATGCTAGTGGGCAAAGATGTGCAAAAGGGATCCCGTAGGACACAAAAAGCAAAACAAAGCATTTTATTGTAATTAACTTGTATGTATATCAAACTCAACAGTAAACTTAACTACAAATTAGTTTGTAATTAAATCTTTAATCTTTTGTCTTTTTTATTTAATTAAAACTTTCCAAATCTACCGCTAAGTAAAAAGTAATGCAGCAGTGCTTTTTTAGTACTTTAGTCTGTCCCGATCTCTCACCTCTTTATCTGTACACAGATCAAATGCTTTGGCTTCAACTTATTTACATTCGTCATCTTGTAAAACTTAAATTTTTAAACCTATTATGCAAAATTAAGGAGTGAAACAGGGGAAGTTTGAGGTATGGAAATGGATCATTAGAATTATTTCAGCTGCAATATTAACACACACGCACACACTAAAGCTCTTTTACATTAAAGTGTTAAAAAAATTGTACCATATGGAATCTTAACTAGCCAAGCAAGTGTTTTGTGTCATACATTGTAGTTGCATTGCATACCAAGACTTGTGAGTCTTAAGTACTAAGATAGATTAGTTTGATAAATAAAAAGTTCATAAGAACAAGAGCTCTTCCTTCTCTTTTTGCTTTTTGGTCGCTAACAGTAGAACCTGAGATCATTAGTGAAGCATTCAAAGTGCAATTTCTCATAGGGTATAGCACAGATAACTTCAGCACTAGATGTCTAATTTGCAGTAAAACGATCAACGCTAAACACATGGCAAAGATATCAGAAGAAATATTTTTAATGTGTTTCATGTTTAGTCAAATGAGAGCGTGGCTCTTAATTGTTGCATTCACTGCACAGTATTCTGGTTAGGATTGGTGGCTGTTATGGGAAAATAATCCACAACAGACTAGTGTGATTCTTAGCTCAATAGAAAGTAAATTATGTTCCTATGCCAGCACATATCTCAGTGTTTTATTCTGTTAATTTAATTATAGTTTGTACAGTTATATTTGTAATAAACATCTTACATCGTTACATTAAAAGTCATGTTACACCAAAAAAGTCTCTCTACTAGCAGATAAGAAAACTGTGTGTAGCTTCACTCTCTTTAAATTTCCCCCCTCACATGGAGTAATGTAATCTGGGATGGCCCGGCTTATGTCCTCACGCTGATATACCTGTTTTGGTAAGTGAGTGAGTGTAAGAGTCACGTGAGGCTCCTTGGAGGGTTGCGTGTGAAGAGCCAGGCTGAATTGTAGCGGTGAAGCTAAAATAAGCAGGAGGATGTGGTTCAGGTGCGTCCCTCCACAGAAACACCTGCATCGAGCTTAATCACTCCTCTACCTGCACCAAGCCTACTGCACTTAGGACTCACATACTTCCATACACACACACACACACACACACACACACACACACACACACACACACACACACACACACACACACACACACACACACACACACACGCGAGGGTGTAATTTTTTTAAGAAAAAGA
>JAAGKR010000628.1:14397-64553 GCA_011419295.1 Clarias macrocephalus | reverse complement strand
GACACGACACAACACACACATACATACTTACACACACACATACTTACACACACACATACTTACATACACACACACACACATACTTACACACACACACATACATACACACACACACACACACACACACACACACACACACACACACACACACACACACACACACACACACACACACACACACACACACGGGAGGGTGTCCTTTTTTTAAGAATAAGAGAAGGGTATAAAGTGTACTAATACCTAGTTTAATTGTACAGAACCCAATTAGAAAGGTCTTATTAAAAAGATCACTTTCATGCATTCTAGGCAGCTTTGACCAGTCAGGGATAATACAGACACACACACGCACACACGCGCACGCACACACACACACACACACGCACACACGCACACGCACGCACGCGCACACACACACACACACACACACACACACACACACACACACACACACACACACACACACACACACACACACACACAGGTGCAAACATCCAGGATAAAATCCTTTGACACCTAGCAGCAAAATTACCAGGTTTCAGAGGAGCTTGGAGCAAAGAAATGTAGTGAGGAAGGGAGGGAGGCATGGGGGGGGGGGGTCAGTGGGTACAATAAATGTATTCAAACCAATAGGAAGGAAATAGGGGGGAAAAAAAGGGGGTTCAAAAATAATTACACAGAGTGCATCGATGCAGAAACATTTTTAAAAGCATGCTTCGATAACAAATTCTTGCATAAAAAAAAAAGATAAATTCTACTTTCCCTCAATGTTATAAATGTGAGGCCCTTTTTGCCTTTAAATGCAGCTCACATGCAAAAAAATGCATCATTAAAATCATCAAACATTCATCTTGTAATATCACACTGTACTTTCTCATGCTTACTTATAAATGAAATAAAAATAAAATAAAAAACATATAGATTTTTATGTTTTATGTAAGTAATACATTGATGTGACAGTTGGATTAGTTGACGTAAATGTCCTGACCTGCATGAGCGCCTACACAGTAATTAGATAATTATGTAATCATTTTTGATATTTGCTTCTTCCTTAGTCATGTCTGTGTCAGCTTCTACTGTCCTGTCTTTGTCTTCCTGTGTCTCTAATGACATCAATACAGAAACAACAAGGATCACTAGGACGTCACCTGGAAGTACTGTATGTGATGTGTTTAAATTTGTATTCTAACAATAAAAGCTTATGCAACAGCACTGGATAGCGCCATCCACTGGAAATCCATGTTAATCGTAGTGATGTGAGTCTCTCAAAAATGGAACTCTTTCAAATGTAGTGGTCTCACTGTATACACAAGGAAGCCTCTGAGTTGAGTTATGAAGTTGCATGATCAATAATGTGAAAAGATGCTGTGGATACATGTGTCAAGAAAATTTTTTGTTGTTAGCATTTGTGTAACAAATAAGATGTGAATACAGAGTGGGGATTTTATCAAGTACAAATACATGAAAATAATTAAATAATGCAATATAGAGCATAACAGCACTGGGACGTTTAACTTTATGTATCACTCAACGTCCAAGGTGTTCTACAATCATTAAATAACTGTAGGTCACAGCATGGGTGTAAGTAGGTCTGTACGGTCCGCAGTACTGAGGAGGGAGCAGCTGACTACCAAAACCCACATTCAAAACCAGTCATAGTAACACTTTCAGCAAGAACACACATCTGATAATGTTGTATTGTTAAACAGCTCATTCTCTCCTTAGTAAATATATCTGAACCGTCTGCGTTCTTCTGTTCACAGCTAACGCAAGCTACAAAGCTAACTAGCTCCAAACACATGCCTGAATTCCAAATCCCTCTCTAACCCCTGATCAAGGGCACTACAAGGTTTTGGATTGTACACCCCCCATAGCACACTAGTTTTTTCTGAACCCGCAAGTTATTGAGACTGATATTAAGCTGATATAAAGCGGAACAAGTAGAAATATAAAGTAAATCTTATAAGTTTCTTGGGACTGACCACCACCTCCATGGTTATCTCCATAGGCTACATTGCACCAGTAAGAATTTAAAACTACTTTCACCCCTGTTAATTACACTAACTGCCACTTGCTAACTGTTGCTGAGGTTGTGCTGCTCAGTACAACTGCACAACCTCAAATGTGATATTGCTTAATTATATTCCATCAATCTGTAGGAGAATACAATATTTTATTTATAACAAACAAAGGATAGGAAGTTTTCCTCCCTTTATAGTTACATTTGAAGGTAAGTTAATTCCTTTTCTAACTTATGCTATAGCAACAGTAAAAAAAAACATTCCCTCATCTAGTTCTCTATATTTTCTCTCTAAAAGTTAATTTAAAAAAATACACACCGGTTCATGTTTAGAAGAAACTGCTAGAAACTCTGTATGGAAAATTCCTCTGTACATAAACACATTTTTCCTACCAAGAGCTTAATCATATTAGTGATTATAGTTTTTTTATCTGCTAAATAACAGCATGTTAAAATAACTGTCAGATCCTAAATAGCCATAGATAATGTACGAGAGGTGTTCAAGTCAAAGTGTGACTTTTGACTGCGCAGAATAACAAAATGTAGTTCTGAGAGATAAAAACCCCTTTATTTCTCTATATAATCCCCTGCTACATTAATCCATTTATTCCAGTGGTTTACTAGTGCTTGGATACCATCAACGTAGAAAGTTTTCTCAGACCTAGAGCGATGATTGGACTGCCTGGTTCATGTCTGAAACTCTGGCCTCCCAAGAACTCCTTTAATGTTACAAACATGTGAAAATGGCTTGGAGCAAAGTTAGGGCTGTACAGTGGATGTGGCAATATCTCCCAGCCGAGTTTCTGTAATGTGCAAGTGGTGTTCGTGAATGATTGTGTGTACAGTTCCCACAGACCGATGCATCTCTTCCGCAAGTTGGTGACAAGTTATCTATTGATTTTGAATGCCCATGGAAACGCAGTGCAGTGGGCACTGAGCCACCTCGACTGGGATCTTCATTCAGGCACATATGGCCTTCTTCAAAACGTTTGCAATGTTGCAAATGTTATACTAAGAGTCTCATCACTGTACTGTGCTTGAAGTCTTACATAAATGTCAATCTTCATACACCAGAAATTTCATCACTGATTCTGGTTGTCTGTGTCTAGCTGAAAGTACTACATACTGTAAAAATAAAAGTGCTGTAATTTCAAGGGCCTTTCTTATATTGAGATTTGGTTGAATTAATGAACACACAATTATCATGAAATGAGAAGAAATGTAAGTCATAATTCATCAATGTCTAGAGAGTAAGAGTGCATGAGATGAAATGTATTGCATTCAAGCTCCTGATACACATCAAAGCAAAAGTAGATTTATTTATTACTTGTTCTTCACTAAGGAGAATGAATTGGACATAATTATAGTCAGACCGACAGGATGACAGTGAATCATCAGAGCAGGCTTGGTGTGTGTGTCTCCCTGCACGACCAGCTGAGACACTTCCGTGTGTTTGAAATTACGTCTCGGCATGCAGATCGCACCACTTCACCACGTCTGCTTCCCCCGTGATGATTGTGGAAAAACTCCAAAGAAACCACTTGTCCTTAAGTGCACTCATCCCTCTCATCATCCTTCCCTTCCCTGTTAGCATGGCGGCGGTTTTAGCCGTCATTTTCCGATCTACTCCAGTGCTCACATGCACAGCTCTGACTCATAGGCCTCTCTGTGCACCCTGATAGCCCACAACCAGCTACTTTTTTCAGAAAGAACTGACTCGCACATGATTGGATGATTTCACACAGTTAATATCACTGGGTGGTCTTTCCCAGCAATCAGTGTTAATTTGTGATTGGTGAGACTACAGGGTATTTGTATATTAGACTTGAGCTGAGAAGATGATGGTGTAGATTAAACTGTTGACAGCTGGATTAGCGAGATTAAAGGGATCGAGTGAGATGTTGTGGGAATGCGCAGACAAGAATTTGGTTGCTAAGAGGAGAAAACACTCCCTTATCTGTTCTTTTATCAGTTTTTTATCATGCCAGTGTCACTGTTTCAGTGTCTGGAAGGATGGATTTGAGGCTGTAATGTTAGTACTTATATTTGTAAAAAAAAATATATATATATATATAGATTTAAAAAATCATGAATGCTAGTAGATAATCAGCTCATTTATGCTACAAAAGGAGCATCCAGGTTCATGTGTCCCGAGGGTTTGGGATCATTTGGTTGCTCCATGGAGGGAAAACTGTCCTTAAAATAAAGGACATGCAATGTTTCCTTTGGGGTATAATGAGGTTTAGGATAAGATTTGGGTTAGGTTTTGGGGTAGCTTAGCATTAATTAGCTGCATTATTTATTATGTCAGTGGAGGGAGAGAGGGAGAGAATGGGTGTAAAGCTAAAGCTTGACTCCACAGGAATGTGACTGCTGACTCAGTGTGTCTGTCAGTGTGTGTGTGTGTGTGTGTGTGTGTGTGTGAGGCAGTGGCTCCACTCCAAGCCCTAACACTCTTTTCACTCACACACACACACACACACACACACACACACACACACACACACACACACACACACACACACACACACACACACACGTTCGCCTCTTTTTATTTCTTTCCTGTAGCCTTGCCTGTTTGCTCATGTCACATTTCCGGTAATGCTTCTGGAATTCGTGGAACCATAGTTGCCAAATTCCTTTGGACTACCCCGTGTTTTGCCTTTGCTGAACCTTGGATTTCCACCCCGCGCGCAGCATATGACTCATGGAGTGTGTGCTATTCAAGGTCTGACCGCCTCACACATCACACCCACCTCACTGTGTTTATCTTAAAGCCATCTGACTTCTCGTCAATGGTTTTTTTTTTTTTTTGGAGAATAGGCATGGTGACATAAGGATTACCAGGACTCATCTGGTTCTTTGTCCCAGCCTCTGGAACACCATTTGTTAGATTTTTTTTCTAAGGAGAATATAAGAAGAGTCCCTCCTCTGGCTGGTTTCTCAGAATTTTTACATAGACACTGAAGCAGCACGTTTGGAGGAGGAGTGTATAGGGTGTTTCACATTGGGGCCCCTCTACCCTCTACTTAGTCTGGTTCATTTTGATCAGTGTGAACCATGGGGAATGCTCAAGTTTGCTGAAAAAGAAAAGCATGGCACTGCATATTCATACATGGATCAAATATAAATATAAATATGGCAAATATAAAGCCAATCATATCTGAAAACGTGGAAGTGGGGCGATGTTTAGAACGTGACATCATCAGTGCCGTATATGTCCTCCGAAATCGTCTTGGGTGAAGCATTGCTCTGGACAATTTTTTTCCAGAATATTGATAATATTAGGTATAATGTGAAGATTGACTTTCTTGTTCTCTTCTTCTCTTTGTGTTTAATGGTAGCTCGCAAACCAACTAGGTGCATACTGCCACCCGCTGCACCCGTAAAGCTGCTTTGTGACAGTGACCAAGATTAAAAAGTGCTATAGAAATAAAATTGAATTGAATTGAATTGAAATATGCTTGAGATATTAGAACAGAAGAATCACTCACTCTTTCAAATTAATTAGATCAAACTACACCATATAATACGAGTTCAAACATTTCTGCCATTCTAAAAATAAAATAAATAAAAAGTCGAAAAGTCGAAAAGTGACGTCGAAGGAACCTTTAGCAACTGATGATTAAAATAAGATCACTGAAAGAAGTAAGCACATTTACTGTCCATACAGCTAAAAGCAGTTTTCAATTAAATTCAATTAAATTTTATTTGTACAGTAGGCTTTTAACAACTGACAAAGCAGCTTTACAGAATCAAAGTAATTATTTAAGTTTGTATGAAATGTGTAAGAATCAAAATGATAAGACTGTCCCTGATGAGCAAGCTGAGGACGATGGCCACAGTGGCAAGATAAAACTCCCTGGGATGGCAGTAGGAATAAACCTTCAGAGGAACCAGACTCAACAGGGAACCCATCCTAATTTGGGTAAAACAGATAACAGGGATCGGTTTGCATCATATTGAACTTCCAGTCTCTTCCAGTGTGAGCATGGAAGTTCAGTAAAACAGGAGATGTATTTAAGTTGATATGGATTCCAGTTCGTTATTGGAGGGTCAGGTAGACTGTAGGAAACTCCAGTCCTGAACTATCAAGCAACTGCAGTCATGACTTATAAGTAGAATATAAGTAGAAGGCATCTAGCTTTACTCAAGCAGCATATTAGCATATTGACGTATATTAACTTTCAGTTAAGTACAAGATTATTTCCACCACTAAAATACAGTGTACAGTTATGGCATGCTCCTTTTTGTTAAAGTTCCCTCCTTTCCTCGTTTCTTTCTTTTTTTTTTTTTTAGGGTAGCACAAATTGATAGGCTCTGCTATCAGTTCATGCTACAGTAGCATTATTTAACAAGGGAGCACAAATTAGCAGAATACCAACACTAAGGGTGCACTGACTTTTGCAAACTCTAGCAGATGGATTTTTTTTTCTTTTTCAGCTTTTTGTCAAAATATTAATTTAATTAATTAGGGCCCAAGGACTATGAAATCATTCCTATGTCATCATAGTGAGTGAAGCGCCTTATTGTTTTTAGTTTTTTCTTTCTTTCTGTTTTAATGAAGCAAAATTACAAGCTAATTATTTCTAAATAGGCTTATTGAGTTAATACATATTTTATGACAATCATAAAGCTGAGTACATGCAGGCCTCATCTAACAAGGGTTCAACTGATGATTTGTTGACTATGCTGTTGTGCAAAAGTGAATTCACTAGAAATCGTATCTCAAACTTCGTATTTTTTTCTTCTTCTAATGACACTAGACACATGAGAGTCAATCATGGGGTTTACAAACAAGAGGAATGAGCTATTAAACACTTTATTGTAAACTAGACTTTGTGTTAGAAAAATTTGCTTGGGCATGACCTAATGTAACTGTTCTGAGAACATTAAAGGTCCTTTATTGTATTTCTTTATACAGCAAACTCCCTCTATTTTACTGTTCTTCCATTTGTGCAATTCAGTGTTTATGTAAATGAGCTATGCAACTTCTTATATGACTGTATGGCTCTTCGTATGGTCACATTAGTAAAAAATTTAACTTTTTTTAAACTCAGGACAATACAAAAAATGGAAAAAGGGCAAAAAGCAGGTAATATGCAGGAAACCAGGGAACCATGCTAGTCCATATTAGAACGAAACTAACTAATTCCAATTTAAGTTACACTGTACATAGCTGAAAGGAAATGGGCATAAGATCATGAATCAGTCTGAAGTTTTTTACTCCCCCTGTAGGCACTTTTACACTGACAGCTCTGTGTGTGTGTGATTTTTTTTCTCTTGAACCTCACGTCCAGTTTGGCAGGTGCTCAGATAAACCGCTCTGTAAGCCATGGAGGCACACCCATTAATCATGAGTTATGACAGTGGACTGTATTGCAGTTTGCTCTATGTGTGTGTGCATGTGTGTGTGTGCTGCATTTGTCTGTCACTGCTTTGCTGCTCTTTAGGAATGCAGCTCGCTGCACACTCACTGCACCAAAAAACAGACATCCATATATCACTTATATCCATATGTCACTTATAAAACTCTTCAAACACAACATACACACACTCATATACTAGATGCATGCGCACAAACATTGACGCAGCCACAAAAACAGCCAGCATCTTTACCATTGACACTTTAAAGCAGCTTTAAGCAGCTAACACACCAAACACCTGCACGGTGGTAAGAAAAGACAGGAGGAGCTCTTTTGTTCCACACGAGCAGTTGCACAACTGATTGCTTAGCAACAGCTAAACTGATTGAGTTGTTATAGTTGTAAACACAGCGAGAGCGATGCTAGAGCCATACTCATTACTCACTGCTTTGATAGCGGGCCTGCGTGCCGCATGCTAGCTAGCAAAGTTAATTGCATAGTTTGATTTCTGATTCTCTGTCAAATGAGATTGCTAGCAAGAATTCGTAAGGTAGCTTGCAAGCGGTAACTTGGTTTAGCGGTAACTGGAATATTTGGTCTGAATTTGTATCGCCGCTTCTGTAAGATACATCGATGTCTGCATCTCCATCAAGTCTGAGCTTTACTTCCTGTTTGTTTAGTGTTGATTTTTTTGGGTAAAAATTACTAAAATAACTTAAAAACTTGGAGAAAAAAAGCAATTTGCAATTTGTATTGTTAGCGTATTGTTAGCTTCCCTTACTATTTAGCTACATTAGCATTATAGTTCCCTTACTGATTTAAATTTCAAAACCAATGCACAATGTACAGAATGTAAAGAATGAAACTAAACAGATTTCAAAAGTCATTTTTTCTCTCCCAAATCATCTATCCTAAAACTAGCTATCATAATGTCAAAACAGATATGCTAAAACCTTTTGTTGAAAAATCATATACTGCTGCTTTAATACTCAGAATCAGATTTTAATAAAAATCATTTAAATTTATTCTTTTGTTTGCTGTATGAAGTTTCCCTTTGCTTTAAGAGACATAAGGTAGGCCACAGGAAGGGTATGTCTCAGATGTCTTTCATCAGAACCTTGCAGTCACACATTTTTCTGCTTTCATAAAGCCTGACTTTCCAGTTTGACCCATTTCTTTCTTTCTTTCTTTTTCTTTTTTTTTTTGGAACAAAAACACATGTAATGCATGCATTAAAGGCTTTTAGGGCTTAAGAATGACCACAATTACAATCCTGGCCAGAGAAGGTGTGTGAAGTGATTGAGCACCACCACACACCCCTCTACCACCCATACCCCTCCCCTCTTCTCAATCACACATGCACTAGTAGACAATGGAGTTCACTATGAATATGATACACACACAGAGATCGGAGGTTAGCACAATGCCAGCGTGTTGCACAATAAGCTGCCCTTGTTGCTGTTGCGTATTTGCGTGTATGAGTAGGTGCTCAGGGAGCGCATGAATATCAGCGGGCAAAGATGTCCTTATGCACTGTCCTGAAAGGTCCAGGATTATGTTTACTCATATGCTTCTACTCATTAAAAATGATGAATTTCTTAAATATATGTTGTTTTTCACATTGGTCAAATTTGCTTATTTGTGTACAGCAACTAAATGTTTACTGAATGAGAAGCAAATACATTTTTATGATCTGAACAAAATAACAACAAAATAGTTTTTTTTAAATGCAGATTTACAAGTTTTCCTTTAAACTCTTAAAACTCCTTAAAAATAAACAAATGCACTTTTTTTGCTGCACATACACAAACAAAGCTTGTATACCGATCAAGTTTGTTGGAGTGAATAGGAGAAATATTGCAATTATTTGTTTGTTTAATTATTTATTTAGTTTTGATGATGTCACCCAGATTTTAAATTATGTCTGCAAATGGAAACAGGATAATCTTCTATTTTTTCTCCTTTTTCATGCTAAACTCAATCCTTTGTGGCTGTAATGCACACAAGTATATAAACACTGAACCTACTGTGTAAACCATTTTTGCAAGACTGGTGTCAAACCTCACCCACGGTGACAGGAGAAAGGACACTTGACACATCCCACAGAGCTGGTTCTGCAAGTCAGAAATGACAAACCTTTAAGATCTCTGTCAGTGTCTGCTGCACTTCTGCACAATTATATCTATGCAAGTGTGCATGTGGAGCAACACAATATCTGTTGGAACCTTGCTTTTTATTCATTGATTCTTTTATTCATAATAGCTTAAGCTATCTGGTGGTCCTGCACCATAAAACCATTAAAAAACAGCAGCCTGTGAACTAACAGGCACTTTACAAATATTAAAAATAATATTAAAGCCACACACACACACACACACACACACACACACACACACACACACACACACACACACACATTAATTAACTGCTAAACTGGTGATTCATTATTTTATTTTGCTTCATATTTTTTTCATTCATATTTTTGTGTTTGTATTTTCACAAATCTAACCCTGTCCAAAATCATAATCTTTAAGGAAGTTCCACTTACCAACCACAAGACATGATTTTTTTTTTATTTGCATGCACATGTTGCAAATCAAAGCAAGATTTTGTATTTTTAATAAATGAAAAGACATTGTGTGAAATGAAAATGCTCAGTCATTCTCTGCTGCTGCAGCTTTGTGCTGCTCAGGTTCATTCCTCAATGTGATGGACAACTTGGTTGCAATAGCAACAGGTATAACAAACACTGCGTGTTTTTGCAGATGAAACAGTAGAAGCAGCATTGCCATTCAGAGCGCTGTGCAGTCGCAGCTCGCAGATGAACAGTCAGAGTTCTTCTAAACAAATCTACTAATCATCCATGAGCATGTGGCTGTGATGGCCTGGTGTTTAACGACTGTTTGGATTCCAAACAAAAGGCTCTCTTGTTTTTTTTTTTAGATTGTCACATTATTTAAATATTTATCTGAAGCTTTGCAGACATGCAAGTCTGTGTGTTGCACCAATTTACTGTATTTCCATGACACTGCAAAGCCTTATTGGTAACTTCAGGACAGTAATCAATGAGAAATTTCTGTTATAATTCCTGTTAAAAATGGAATAATTCTTGATTGTAATTAATCAACTAATATAAACTCACTGGCCAATTAATTAGGTACACCTCGCTAGTTCTGGTTAGTACTCTAGTTTTTGTCTTCAGAACTGCCTTAATTCTTCATGGCATAGATTCACCAAAACATTCCTTAGAGAGTTTGCTCCATATTGACATGAGACCATCATGCAGTCGCTGCAGATTTGTTGGCTGCACGTCTATGATACAAATATCCTGTTTCACCACATCCCAAAGGTGCTCTATTGCATTTAGATCTGGTGACTGCAGAGGTTGTATAAGTACAGTGAACTCACCATCATGTTCAAGAACCCAGTTTAAGATTATTTTAGTTTTGTGTATTATCCTGTGCTCATAAAGGGATGAACATTGTCAGTAACAATACTCAGGTAGGCTGCGGCATTTGAACTATGCTCAATTGGTACTAAGGGGCCAAAAGTGTGCCAAGAAAGAGTATCTCCTGCACACCATTACACTATCAGCACAAGCCTGAACTGCTGGCACAAGGCAGAATGGATCCATGTTTTCATGTTCTTCATGCCAAATTCTGATCCTACAATCTGCAACAGAAATCCAGGCACATCAGACCCGACAAAGTTTTTACAATCTTCTATCATCTAATTCCGTGACCTGTAACCTTAGTTTCCTGTTCTTTGCTGACAGGAGCCTCACCCGGTGTAATCTTCTGCTGCTGTGGCACATCTGCTTCAAAGTTTGACATGTTGTGTATTTAGAGATGCTCTTCAGCATACCTTAGGCATAACAAAATATTTGAGTTACTGTTGCCTTTCTATCAGCTCAAACTAACCTGGTCATTCCCATCTGACCTCTGACATCAACAAAGCATTTTAACCCAGAGAACTGCCCTCACGGGATATTTTCTCTTTTTCACACCATTCTCTGTAAACCCTAGAGAAGATTGTGTGTGAAATTTCCAGTAGATCAGCAGTTTGAGAAATACAATCAACCAGCTATAGATAATACTTATAACAAGCAGATGAACAGTTGTAACTACTTAGGTGTCCAGTGAGTGTATATGCAGAACAGGAGCACTAAAGAACAAAATATATAATAAGCTAAAAATTAAATATAGCTATAAATCTATACTTTAAAGAAATCTTAATTCATATCAGGAATTTTATTTCTGTAAAGCTACTTTGTGACAATGTCCATATTTACATTTACATTTAGGCATTTGGCAGACGCTCTTATCCTGAGCGACTTACAAAAAGTATATAAAGGAATATATATATTCCAAGTCTTCAAATTCAACACATGAATGGGTATTAGTAGGGTTATGGGTGACGTATCAGAGTTCAAAAGAGGACAAATTGTTGGTGCGCATCTCGCTGGTGCATCTGTGACCAAGACAGCAAGTCTTTGTGATGTATCAAGAGCCACGGTATCCAGGATAATGTCGGCATACCACCAAGAAGGACGAACCACATCCAACAGGAGTAACTGTGGAGGCAAGAGGAAGGGATGTCCGGGTGCTAACCCGGATTGTGTCCAAAAAACATAAAACCACAGGTGCCCAACTCACTGCAGAATTAAATGTGCACCTCAACTCTCCTGTTTCCACCAAAACTGTTCATCGGGAGCTCCACAGGGTCAATGTACATGGCCGGGCTGCTATAGACAAACCTTTGGTATGTGGACAATGTAAAACATGTATTGTTTTCTGATGAGTGCACCTTCACTGTCTTTCCCACATCCGAGAGAGAGTTATGATGTGGAGAAGCCCAAAAGAAACGTACCACTCAGTCTGTTGCATGCCCAGAGTGAAGCATGGGGGTGGATCAGTGATGGTTTGGGCTGCAATATCATGGCATTCCCTAGGCCCAATACTTGTGCTAGATGGGTGCGTCACTGCCTAGGACTCCCAAACCATTCTGGAGGACCATGTGCACCCAGTGGTTCAAACATTGTATCCTGAAGGCGGTGCCGTGTATCAGGATGATAATGCACCAATACACACAGCAAGACTGGTGACAAAGTGGTTTGATGAACATGAAAGTGAAGTTGTACATCTCCCATGGGCCTACACAGTCACCAGATTTAAATATTATTGAGCCACTTTGGGATGTTGTTACGGAGACACAGACTCAGACAATGATCTTATTAAACCCGAACGGGTGTTTATTAGCAGTTTGTTGAATACTGAGAACACTTAAGGAAGTACAATGGGAAAGTCTTATCTGCGTGGCTGAAGGAGCTGGTGGGAGCGTGGAGACAAACAATGACGACGTGGAACAATCAGCGAAGACGACACAGGATACGGGTCGGAGTTGCAGGAGACACGATGGGGAATTCGGCGAAGAGACGAGGAGTTCGGGGACGAGACGAGACACAAATGTAGCTTCTGTGATCAGGTACGGTGCGGAGTCTGTTTTCGTGATCGAGGTCAGACGCTGATTGTGGGGAAGTGAGGTGTATTTATGGTGTAGTGCTAATGTGAATCAGGTGTGTGCTCAGAACTCGGGTGATGGTGAACGGAGATGAACAGGTGGAGCCTGGTGTTTCCGTGACAGGTGTTTTGGAGGAGCCAGGAAACGTTTTCCTCCACCTGCATCACATAGTGACCTGGCCACTATTCTGCAAGAAGACTGGCGCATAATCCCTCTGTTCACTTTGCAGGACTTGACAGACTTGGATGTGTCATTCCCAAGATGAACTGATGCTGTATTAGCCGCAAAAGGAGGCTCTACACCATACTAATGAATTATTGTGGTCTAAAACCAGGCGTTGTCTATATACTGTATATATTTAAAGCGGGATATGAATAAAATTGAATAAAATTGTATTGAATTTGAAGACTTGGAATCAAATTGTATAAATATATTATATGTATATGAATGTGTATGTGTATATCTTTTTTTTTTTATCTTTCTCAGATGTTTTGTTTCTTTAAAGAGCAACCAGATGTAGTTTGACTGCAGACAAGACCACCAGGTCAGATGCACACCACATCTCCTGTTCACAACCAACTATAGAGTGGAATAAATCCATCTATATTATGGAGAATAAATGCCTCTTGTTCATGCTGGTGGTCTGTTATTTGTCCATTAGCTCGGTTGGGCCTCACAGCCTGACAGACGACCTTCCTCTGGGCAAACTAAAAAAAAAAGTGTGTGTCTATGTATGCGTACTGTATGTGGCATTAGAAATTATAGGCTTGATCTTGAGTTTACATTTAAGTCATGCAGATCAGACACTTTGGCCAGCACAAGATTCAAATGAACAAATAATTAAATCCCTTTTGATTTATAGATTTTCTTCTGAAATGAGTCAGAGAGTGTTACAGTATCATATTATATCGACTTAAAGTATAAGACCAGAAATGCAGTGTGTAGCCCAGAAATGGTGTCGATGGGAGGTATTTTAAACATACCAAGCCAGAGAGAAAGACAAAAGCATCAAGTGTAGCAAAAAGAGGTAAAGTTAAAATGAGATCTGATTAAAAAAAAAAAAAAAACTCAGTTGTTCCTCTGGGGAAGGCCTTAAAGTTTATATAAAGAACCCTAAAAAAGTTCTTCCTTATCAGACAGAAAATTCTTGGAGAACCCTTTTTTAAAAAATTAAAAACTGACTCATCCTAAGAGCTAAACATTAAGCTCCTGACAGGCATCATTCTAGGCATCATTAAGAGGAAGATTATTGTGAGTATGTTGGAGTTCATATGCTTTTAGACAAATGGGGTCTTGGAATCCTTGCCCAAAGCAAAACACTTTGTGAAAGGGTTTTACTTAGCACACTTCTTAGTTCTGTTAAGGGTTCTTGTTTGAATTTCTTAGGATACAATTCTACACTTATTAAGAGCTTTCCTATGTAAAAGTTCTGTTTCTCTGTCAGAAAGGGATCCAAGTAGAACCCTTACTATCTGTTAAAAACCCATAATTATCTAAAAAAACACTGAATAGCTTTTTATTTATTTTTTATAGTGTACCTTGAAGGTTCTCCATACTGAGGGGGGTATGTTCTTTGTCAGAAAGGGATTCAAATAGGGCCCTTTTACAAAGCTCCATCCATCTATCTAGGAACCTCTGTGCTCCTACTAAGGATCAGTGGTGACTATTGTATTTATCCTTATTTTTACAACTGTGGTAGGACCTCTGGTCAACATTCACATGCCCATTCACACTACGGGCAATTTGGGAATGCCAAGGACTTTAGAGTTGCAAGGACACAGTGCTAACCACTGAGCCACAGTGGCACCTTGTAAAAAGCCCTTTAATTATCTAATTACTTTATTAAAAAAAAAAACGTGTATGGTTTTGCTTAGCACCTTTACTGGTTCCTACACTAAACAATCCTTAAAAAATTCAGACAGCTGAATTTAGACAATTAAATCTAGGACTCCGAAGTGGTATCACATTTGACAGTTCTAGTATGTTCTAGTGTTTTTCTTGAAAAAGAAAAAGGGGTCTATGTAGAACCTGTTTTATATGGTAAAAAAAACTAATTATCCATAAGCCTCTCAATAACATGTACTGTATATATATATATTTTAATAAGAATATACCTACATTTGAGACTTCTTACAGTTCTCTTTGTTGATGTTCTCTATAAGAAACAGAGCAAGTAAAACCCTTTTGGAAAAGTGAGAACCTTTAATTATTCAAGAACTACCAAGCAACATGTTTATTATAGAGTATTTTCTAACTTCTGACAAGTTTTAGATGTTAAAAGAAAATAATGAGGAATCATTAGGAGTGTGTAGAGCGTGCATAAACAGGTTCATTATCATTTATCTTTTTATTATCATTATCATACAATTTTGTCATGCCATAACACTTTGTTACAGAGGTCTACATGCTGTATATTTGAAGGGTTCTTCCAAAATGACAACCGAAAACCCTTAAAAGTATAAAAAGACAGGACGTCTGATGAATTTGGAGCTTTTGTAGGATTTCTTAGAAAAGTATCTGTCGTTTACATGTCTTGTCTTTTTTGTTTCTTAGAGCATGTGCATTTATCTGTGCGTGTGAAACGGAAGACAGGTAGAGAGGTAAGTTCCAAACTTAGACACACACACACACACACACACACACACACACACACACACACACACACACACACACACACACACACACACATCCCGAAGTCAAAAGGTTTCTAAGTAAGGAAAATGCAGCGTTATATAACCAGACCAGAGACTGAGCTAGAATGGAAGTGAGCGAGAGAGCAAAAGAGAGGGAAAGCAAGAGAAATAGAAAGAGGGATAGAGTGAGTGTGTGTGTATATGTGTGAGAGAGAAAGAGAGGGAGAGAGAGAGAGAGAGAGAACCTCCACAAGAGCACATTGTGACAAATATGGCTTTCCTGCCAACATCAAGCACAGCACACTGTCAATAATACACACTTTGTGTCCGAGCAGCATCAGATACACACTATACTGTACTCTCATCTCACCCCCAGTGTTCAGCACAGAGATTAGTGACAGACTGCTAAATATTCCAAATAGTAAAATAAATTGATAACTAAATAAACAATTACTTCTATCTATTGCGAGTCACTGGTTTATATTAACATTCTAATACGATATCACTTCTATAGGAACAGCGCGTTCACATGGACATGTGGAAGGAGTCTCCAGTGTCAATGCTTTGTAACAGTCAGTAAAGCTGCTTGTTATGTTTTATTCACAAAGTACAGTAAGTAAACTTTAAATGTGATATCTTCAGGACAGAAATGTTTACACTTTGTTGTTTCTCAGTATTATGACAAGTTGCTTTCTTTAGGTTCTATAACTTCAAGAAAGAGAAAATAATGTACATAAAATTTTGAGAAATTGCTGTGGTGTAAAAGAAATAAAACACTTTTTGTTTTGTGAAACAAATCAACCTGGAGGTAGTAATTTTCCTGTAAGCGCATGACACAGAATGTTTTTATAAATACATAAATTCCAGTCAAAATTATTTTGTACTGTACAAGTGACCAACAAAGTGCTACAGCAATAAAAGGTATTGTGTTTCATTTAAAATGTTTCATATTATCGTGGTAAAAGTTCTAACTTTTTTTTCCAAAGAAGAAATTAAATGGAAATGAAATGCAATATATCCTCAGATACTATAGTAATAATAATAAATAATAAAACAACAAAGTGGATTCTAATCTCCTGATGAATCATTTTCAGTCAAAGTTTACATGCATTATTTCATCTATTATATGGCAGGAAATCATCTTTAATCAGGAAATCAGGCTCCAGCTTGCTTGATGTTTCCTTTGTTCGCTGTAGTTGATTGATAGTGTCTTGTTGTGTGTGGGATTCACTTCCTGCATTTGCTCCATTACTCTGGTGGGCGGCAGAGCCTCCTTTATCCTCCCACGGTAACACCCAGTGAGTCACTTTGTAATCAGAATAAATATTTAAAATGATCTGTGAGATATAATATGTCATATTTCTAAAGAAAACGTCCCGGGTGCTTCCTGAGAATACCGAGGGTAACCATAGCACAGAACTATCTCTCTTCTCTACGCTGATGTCTCTGTGCACTGCTCTCAGACCGGGAAGCAGAGCTTTCTCTCATCACAGGCTGGGTGCTTCCTGTGCTGCAGATAACCCACTATGGAGCACTTCACACTGACGGCAGCTCTCAGAGAGCCCCAATCTTATCTGGCCTGAGATTGGTATGCGTCCGCTCGGCCAACAGCAGAACGTGTGAAAGAGGATTAGAGATGTTTTTCCTTCCCACTGAGCTTGCTTTAGGATGTTGTTTTGCTTAGGTTACTCCTGCTCAAGTTCAAATCTTAGGCTTTGTTCATGCTCTCGTTCATGTTCTTTGTATGAAGCGAAGCGCAAGATCTAAACACTCACCAGATCAAACTAAAGGAATATTTTTAGTAGTATACACTTTACATTTTTAATCTTTATCCACTGCATATATGTTCTACTACTCATGAACAAGAATTCCCTATGCGTTTCCTTTAATATGCAGCCCTTTAACAGAACTATATAAGATTGAACTGGGACTTAATCTCTCCGTATTGTGCTGTTTGAGGAAAATAATCAACAACAGCTTGATGCAACACCTTGATAGTTATAGTTATTGATAATTAATATGGTATATTATTAAAGAGTTATACATCATCACAGATCTTTTATAATCCATTTATAGTCACGTTTAAAGGGCACCTATTACTGTATGTAAAATATTTTTTTTTGCCATTTTTTTGGACATTCAGAAGGTCTATTAAAAAACATGAGAAATAAAGGAACCTGCTTCTTGTTCTTTTTCGATGTCTCTTTTTTCGCTGTAAGCAAATCTGACCTCCCCCTAATGTGACCTCATATAAGAAAAGCGCCTCCCCTAACTCAACGCTCACCTGCACTCTCGCGCTATCTCTCTCTCCCTCTCTCTCTCAAACACACACATGCACGCACTCGCGCACTTTCTCTCTCTCACTCTCTCAGCTTGTTATTTTACAAAGAAACAACAAAGCGTAAACTTTTGAATGATACCAAGCTGTGACAAGCTGTGAGACTCCTTCCATAAATGTTAAATAAATAAACTACACAAACCGGGACAAAAGTCAAACCGGGACTTTTGATTATGCAGAATGACACAGTTCTGAGAGTAAAAAGCCCCTTTATTTCTCTATATAATCCACTACTACACTAATGCACTTACTGTATCCCAGCAGTTCTCTACTGTTTGGATACCATCAAGGTTGAAAGTTTTCTCAGTATGCCAGAGTCATGTATCGGACTGCCTGCTTCATGTCTGAAACTCTGGCCTCCCAGGAACTCCTTTAATGTCCCAAACATGTAGAAATGGCTTGGAGTGAGGACTGTACGGGGAACATGGCAATAACTCCCAGCTGAGTTTCTGTAGTGTGCAAGTGGTGTTTTTGAACGATTGTGTGTATAGTTCCCACACACAGATGCTTATTTTCTTTGATCAATTTTCTAGGTGATCCATTCACTGAGTGTTTATGGGACTGAACTGCAGTGCTCTGAGCCACCTTGGCTGGGATAGTCATTTACTGCCTTCTTTAAACCTCTTTTCTGTGGCTAGGGTCTCTCCCCGTGCTATTCTTCTGTAAATGTCATAACGAGTCCCGGTTTGACTTGAACGCCCCTTTTGACAGTAACAGTTTTCAGGTTTAAAACACATCCTGTTTCTAAACCTCTTTACTGTTAGTCTTAGGCTATGTTAAGAATCCACCAGGTAAGTTCAAGTGAACAAGCTGTTACTTTATAAACGACAACTTATTCAAACAAACACCTATTAACATGAACAAGTGAGTTATTAGCTGTGCTGCTATGAGTGTATCGCTATTACAGAAAATTACTCAACCACTTCTGACTAATCTGGACCTGATTTTAAACAGGACGGCTTTTCTGTACTTTCCTAAATGCAAAGAAATTTCGTTAAAGTCATGGAGGCGGTAGATTAAAGATTAAGTTGTAAAATTATGGAACATTCCCTTAAGGCGAACGAAAGGGAGCACGTCGACTTGGGGAATAAATGAATAAGCACATCCTGAGAAAAATCTGCGCTTTTATAATAAGAAGGGAGAAGTGATGTTTCATTTATAATTGCAGTCCTACAATACAAAGAAAGTGGGAGAATAATTGCGTAGGTCTGGAGACAACTTAATTACTGCTTCCTACTTTTAGAATAATTTTCATACAACAGCACATAATGTCTAGACACGGTGACTGTGATGCACTTTTTTTTTTTTTTTTTTTTACAACTCTTTTTAATGCCATCCCACACATTATGTCAGCTCTGGAATGGTTTGTCAGCTTCAGGCTAACCATTGAATAAAAAAAAAGAAAGAAAGAAAGAAAGAAAGAGAGGAACGCCCTGTTTCCCTCCAACCAAAAGGTCTATTTCGGAGATGCTCTATTATGCTGTATGATTAAGCAGGGTTACAGTGCTTCTAATTTTTCACTTGAGAGCCGTGAAACTTGTTCCTCCCTGGGAAAAACCTCCGCTCTATCTCACTATCTAAGTAAATATAAACTTTTACTTCTACTTCCTCTGTCTGCCCAGGCTTCCTGACCTGCTGATAAGTACACTTGTCCTTGCTAGGTGAAGTATGACACAGATGGTTTTGTCATCATTCGTTGTGTGTGTGGGTGTGTGGGTGTGTGTGTGTGTGTGTGTCGGTGTGCACTTGAAAAAATTTTGATTAGTTAGTTAATGTGCTATTTATGTTACAACTAGAGATGTACTAGAGAATTTGTTTCAGACTAGTTAACTGTTTTGCTATTTGAAATTATTATATTATAATTCTGTATGAAATTTTTTTTTATAAAAATCTCCTAAAAATATAAATAAACTGAACCAAGTGGCACCACTGTAGTATAGATAGATAGATAGATAGATAGATAGATAGATAGATAGAATAAAACCCACCACTCTCTTTATTAGTTATACTCCTATAATTTCACTCAGCATCATGCGTTATTCCTTACAGTGAAGTATAGTATGTATACTGTACTGCTAGCATAAAAGTTTAAAACTAAACATGAAATGCTTTTTAGTAAGTTTTAGTGAGCTGGAGAAATTTTTGTCAAGCATGCATTATAAAGTGTACATTATTACATAAACAGATCTTAGAGTTATGTTATTATGTTTGTGTTAGATCGTGTGTGGTCCACTGAATGTTAATGAAATGTAATCATACAGAAAGCAGTAAAACTGGAAAATAAACATCAGCTAAAAGGTTGTAAACCTAATTTTAGTGTATAATACATTATTCGGGACAGCACAGTGGTGTAGTAGTGAGCAGTGTCACTTTGCACCTCAGGGTTAAAGGTTCGATTCCTACTTAGGTTTTTTCTGTGTGTGAAGTTTGCATATTCTTTCAGGTGCTAAGGTTGACTCTGACAGTCCAAAGAAACACACTGCAATATATTTGTCTTTTCCAAATCACCCATAATGTGATTGGTTGTGTGAGAGTGTGTGAGTGCATGACTTGTGCCTTTGGTACCCCTTCTCCACCATGTGCCTGGGTTACAGGGAGTTGGGTAATTTTTGGAGTTGGGTTAGCTAGAGACAGCTAACATCACAAACAAGACCGCCCCTCCCCCGAAGTTCACCGGCATATTCAGTGTCTCTGTCAGCTTCGTGTTTTTTTTTTTTTTTTTTTGAGCAACGTTAAATACAAGGTTTGTTTACACACTTTCACTCACCTATGACTGAATTTGAAGTATACTACACCAATACCTTGTGTACTACACCAAGCCTTTATGAAACTTTCAGACACACATTATACCATAATGCTGGAGCATTTCAACTTGATTTTATCTATTATAGATTTTCTCTAAATCTGCGTGGGTCAAGAGCTTGAGCTTGGTCTTGTAAATTTTTTTATAATTCTCTTGCAAGTTATTAGTTTGTTCAAAATTTTAGTGCTGTACAAAGAGACTGTATTTCTGTCCAGTTAACACTTTTTCTAATACTTACACACACTGAAAAGGCAAGTTTCTCACACTTTTCTGTTTTTAACGTTTGTAATATAATCTCTTTTGTAAGATAAGATATCTTTTATAAGATCTTGCTGAGCTTCATAACTGCAATTTGATGTCATGGTCTGTTGCATTTCCATGTGACTGTTCTGACTTCTGAGTTCTGTGCCACTAGGAATATGATCAGAATAAACAAATACAAATGCTGACAAACACAAACACCATTTCTTTACCTGGGAAATTCTGGGAAAACTGGTATTTATTACTGTGTTGACACAATATAATTATATCTAGCTTTCACTTATATTTACATTCTACTTAATTATAAAGAAACGCTACGGTACAGTCTCATTCCTAATAGATCAATGTACCTGATAAAGCAAGATATCACCTAGCGATGATCATTCAGGAGGAAATGCACATATATCATATCATCCTGAATTACAAATGGCATCAGCACACCCTGCTTTAAGTTATCAGCTCTAATCGCTTTTATGTACTTTTCACACATCACCCTCTAGTAAACATTACTTTAAAGTCAAGGAAATATGAAGTGATTGATGGTGTTATTTGTAACAGATGATCTTTTTTTTTTTTTAAATCTTGATTATGATGTGTTTCTCTTTTTAAGCTGTAATTTTGCTCCATTCATATACTTCTGTGTCTAGTGGAACTAACTAACCACAACTGGCAGAGCTGGCGACCATCAACAGTTAGTGTAATTAACAGGGGAGAGTTTTAAATTCTTACCGGTGCTATGTAGCCAAAAGATGAGATGGGGAGTCCTGAGAAACTTACAAGATTTACATTATATTTTCACTTTTTCCGCTTTAGAATATTAGCTCAGATAATTCCCGGGATCTGGGGTTAAATTCTGACTTACGAAGTATGTTGTTTAAAATGACTTTATCAGATGTGTGCTCTTGCTGAAATTGCTTCTGTGACTGGTGGCAGGCAGATGCTCTCTCCTCAGTACTGCAGACCATACAGACCTACTTTCACCCACACTGCTACAAAAAGGTAGTATTATTAATGATTGTAGAACACCCGTGACACTGATTGATATGAATACTTAAATTTCAAATGCTGTTATTGTCTATTATCATAACTTGTAGAATGCCTCTCAGGCAGCCTGTGCCCAATGTCCAATCAGACAGCTTAGTCAGAACTAATTGTTGTATAATTTGAATTATTTCATATCAATATTTCATAATTGTCTTTCCACTGTATTAAGACTTTCTGAATTTTTTAATGTCAAGCATGTAAACTCATTGATCTTAAATGATAACATTTGGCATTTAATACGTTAAAACGATTAATAAGTTTAAACGTCTTTCATGAATGTTACTTTATTTTCACTGCATCTGACTTACCTTAGACTTGCTGTGCATTGTGGGTAAAAAATCTGTAGGTTCATCTTTTGTCAGCTAGTCAACTAACTGCAATGAGCGATATACTACATTTTGCTTTTACTCCTCCTCCTCCTCTTTGAGCTTTTGAGTCAGTGTTATATAGTGATATAACAAATTAAAATCTTTATATATTGTTTGATCTGAAGCTAATATGTGTATATCTACAGTATATTTTTTCCAAGCTAAGAGGTGCTACTTAGCTTCCTGTTCATGCAGAGTTTCTGAGTTGAAGGAAGTCAGAGGTCTCATGACTTGATGAGACCTTGCCTCATGAATGGCACACACTTAAAGAGAGTGATGCAGAAGAGCTTTATTCCTTCAGTCTGTTTAACTCTGTGAATATTTCCTCCTTCAGGCACTGAACTGATGAAGTGTCAGCCGATTGAATTGCCGTGTTTGGACTGTTTGGAAACACATAGGGCTTCTTTAACTCCAGCTCCCAGGGCCTATAGGAATTTCCTGTGGGCTGCCATCCGTCTATCCAGTCTTTTAGTGTGTAAGAAACCATATGTGTGTTATAGGCATCCTACTGCATCCACTGGAGGCAATTTGTGAACAAAGGACCCTCAGGAAACTGTTAACACACATCCCCTTACATCACGCCCTGGATTAACAGAGAAGCGCAGACCTACAGACCTGATAGAGTGTAGATTTTACGAAGAAGAAGAACAGACTCAATTAGTATTCTGTGTCATGAAGAAGAGCCTTTAAAATATTTTGATGCCTTAGAGACTTACTTATCCTATGACATGTGGTGTGTTTGCTCTTCGGGAGAAAAAAAAAGAATCCATGGTAGCTGGAAAAAAGAAATTGAACATCAGAGGAGAGCTTTCAAAAGCAAAAAAAAAAAAGACAAGTGAGATTTAGAGTCATTTTGGTAAAGCCATTATACATACTATATTCTACTGGGAGTTTTTCGAAACAATTCCACCTACAGTTTGTGTTCCCTTTAAGACACCCATGAGACAGTTTTGTGTGTGTATGCATGTGGGGAGTTTAAGAGTCATTACCTTGGAGCAAAGTCATGCATGAATGCCATCATCTCATTAAATCAACACGTCATGCTCAAAAATTACACAGGCCAAAAAAGGGGATCGTTTGTCTTCTCTGCCTCCTCTTTTCATCCTGAGAGTTCATTCATTTGACTCAGACTGCCAGTCCTGCATGGGAGTCCTGTCCTATTATGTTTAACAAGGGTGTTTTTAATTAATTTGACAACATTATATTATGATTGCAAAGGAGAAACATCATAAACTGGAAACAAATTCAGGATTCAAACAAAATCACTGCCACTCAAAAGAAGTTCGTATTTGACCTGATTTAAATGATTGATGAAAATTAAGAGTTAAAGGCCCCTATTATTCCCTTAAAATTCCCTTTTAGTCATTTTTCTACATTCAGATTTCAAAATATGTAAGATAAAAAAAAAGGTATTTTGTGTTTTTGTCTTTATTTGGTCAGGGCTTAAACAAGCCAATTAGAGTCCCAATACTGTGTCCTCCCCCAGCTCTCCTATTCTCTGCAGGGGTTTATGTCAGCAGTACATAGACACTTAAATTGTACAGTGGGAGATTAAAGTATTAAAAAATGCAATATCTGAGGTGTATTTCATCTGAAGTGTTAACATGCACCCAGTTTTCAGGAGCTCTTAAGACCTGTCTTAACTTGTAACAGAAATAGTAAAATAAAAGACCTTTATTTAAATATTCATAGTAAGTGTGCATTGAAATTTGGATCTCACTGGATCCAAATAATGAAATTGCAGTAGCAGGTCATCAAATAGAAAGCTCACAGGACAATGAGAGGCCATGTTGATGGACATGTGAGAGTATATCAAATATTGTGTTCTTTAATTCATCACTGAAGTTTAACTTGCTTTAAAATTAATTAAAGTTATGTTCAATAGTTTGGCACAGCCATGACGCAACTGTTCTCACTTACCTTATAGCAGCTATAAACAGTTCCTCCTTACACAAAATGTAAACTCCCCTGTCCTGAAGATGTTACAGACACAGTTTTACCTGTTACAATGTGCTGAGACTGGAGACTCCTTCATTCCTTCTTTAATACATTTAAACATAATCAAACAAATGTTTTCCATATTTTTGTAAACCATATTATCTCCTCATGTGAATCCTTTGCCATTCAAGGAATTGAGCTGTTCCTATAGAAACGATAATGTATAACACCAAGCTGGTTAACACAAACCTGTCAGAACTGCCATTATAGAGAATTAATCACCAATCAGAGGCCATTAAAAACATCCACAAATTCTGTCCCTAAATTTTAAAGCACTGCTGTAACATAGCAGAGCTCATAAAATAAACGATGTGGCTATAAACTTTTTTTTTTTTTTTTTTTACCTTTTCAACTTTAAGCCTTTGTTTATCTTTTAGCCTTAAGTCTGGGTTTAGTAATGCACTTCAAACCTCACACCTAGTACCGTCTCAGCCCTGTATTTACGGCAGAGACGTGAAGTCTAGGTGCGTCTTCTTCAGACCGTACCTCCTGCACCAGACTACTGTTTAATACATTGCCGACTGGGAGGAGGCCTGTGAAGCTAGTTTAAATAAACTTTGTGTTGGCGTAATTTATGACTCTCTTAGACCTGAACCACTTTTTAAAAAAAAGAAGAAGAAAAAAAGATTGAGACTCCAAGCGGATGTCTTTAGTTGACACCTACTTCAAACCAAACATCTGCCAAAGCTGTTTCTGTGCATTACACTAATATCAGGCTGCCTCATGGATAGAGCCGGTTTTGCTTAGAAACACAATTTCATTTCAGTGTAAAAGAGTCAGTGTATGAAGATTTAACCAATTTGTTGATGTTTTTTTATTTACAAAAAATGTATTCGTGTAGTTGTATTGCAGATTATAAAATTAGGATTTCTCATTAGCTTTTTCATACATAAATTATTTTTCACATAATTTTTTATGAATAATTTTTTGCTTAAAATTGTATATGTGAATTTGGGTCAAATTTAGATCAAGCATTAAAAAGTATAAGGCTTGTTTGTGGGTAAAAAACAAACAAACAAACAAAAACCACTGAGCTTGGATAATAAATAAATAAATAAATAAATAAATAAATCTTAAAAGATTATCCAAAATTGTCCAGATTTTTCAACATTCAGTTTTAAAATATACAATGCTAGATTAAAATATTGTTTCTGAACATAAAAATTAAGATGTTCTGATACAAACCCTCTTTTTTTTAACATTATTTAAAGATTTTTTATTTTATTTTACTTCATTTATAGTTTATGGACATTTATAGTTATATGTATATTACGTTATTACGTATGACAGACTAAAAAGAAACCGAAATGCATTACACTAAAGCTTTAAGTGCAGTGGTGCATAATCTCACAGGGTGGCAAATTAAAACTATTTCACTTCTAACTATGTGAGCAGAAAAATGCATCAGTATTACATACACACACATATTGTAGATGTTTAATAGAGTTTGAATTCTGGATTAAATAAGACCAAGTACTGTACACTGATAAGCCAAATCAATACCACCTCCAAATGAACTGAGCAATACTGATCACAGCTATCAGAAGAAGGTGACAGCATCATGGGCACCAAAGGCTTACCCATGTCCACAGGGACCAAAGGTCAGCCCGTTTGGTCCGATCCAAAAGGAAAGCCAATGCAGCATAAATTGCTGAAACAAGTCAATGCCAAAATAGAAAGTTACCAGAACACCCAGTGACCACAGCCTATCATACACACAGCCCAACAGACAAAAAGCCCAAATGCAACTGACCTTGCAACAACTCCAATCTACAGAATGCCTTCCCCATAACCCTCAGCACTAAAAAGATCCACTGCCAATGTCCTGGCGAGAGATCCCACAGCATACACAAGAGGTCTTGTGGAGCCACGCCCTAAGGGTCGAGAGCCACCCTGGTGACACAGGGGGACCCCAAAACATAGTTGGTTTTAATCTTAACAGTTTTAATGTTACAGTAGATTATAACATTAAAATCTGTAATTTTTTATAAATTGATGTTTTTCTTTAAGTTTTTTGTATGATCGACATTTATTTAATAACATATTCAAAAATTGAATTCATTTTATTACCCAGAAACTTGTAACGCAATGATGCTTATTCAGTAACACACTCAACCCTGGCATTTACACTCATCCTGTCCTCAGGATAAGATTCAGGTTAGGGCCAGGCGTTTACAACCACTCAGCAGTACATCATTTAACTCAGGACGAATGCGTCTGCATGGCCTCTGTACTTTTAAAGGATGGAAAAAAACAACTTCGACATGCCTATCGCAGGGGAACATTAAGCCCTGCAGTGAGGCGAGCGATGCTGAGAATTAATGTAGTTGTTTGGATGTGTCTGAGGATCGAGGCAACAACCTCTGTGGTTAATAAACCGATCATTAAATAGGAGTCCAGTAAAAGATCAGCAGCTCATAAGTAAAAGCTGAAAAGAAAGAGAGCATGGACTAAAATCCAAAATGGAAAAATATCAGTTTAACAGGACTCAAAAATGTCAAACTATTTTATCTTATCAAGACATGAAGCTCTGTTAAATTAACCTCTTAGTCTTTACCTGCACTATTATGAGTTATCTGTAACAAACAAACAAATAAATAAATAAATAAATAAATAAAATAGATTGTCCATAATAGTTGTCAGAGCATATTAAATATATGTTTTAATTAATTTATAGTTTTTCTTTTGTACCCAGCAAAAAACAGTTCTGTCCAGAGCATCTGAAATCATTATTAGCAGTAGGTATGAGTGGTTCGAGTTCGTGGACTGTTATGGTTAGTATGTCCCTGAGGAAATACTGGAACAGGAAGCCAGGAGAGCAGCAAGTCCCGCAGCTATCAGCTCACAGTTTAGACAAATTGATCGCTGCAACGGAAAAGCCTTGACCTTGCGAGTGCTACGTGGATACACAGCACAAACCTGGAATCCTCATCCTAGAAATGCCAGGATGCCGGATATTAACTGTTTCAGTGCCAAGCTCACACACACATAAAAGCAACTGGCAACATTCACTACGCTCTCACTTTCTTTATACCTACACTGCCATAAAGACATCTTTATTTAACCAATGACATTTTTGCAACCTTCCTGCCCAGGAAACATCCGGAAACAAGTCCTGATAAGGATTTCCCTCCATCCTTAGATAATTCAGTTTTTTTTCTTCCTCTTCATCCTGTTTGTGGCTTTGACCCGTGAAGACATAATTGTGTGAGGACATTCCTGATTAGCCCATAGCGGCCGGGTTTTACAGCCTTTTCCGTGCAGTCCTGTCTGGAAAGCTGACAGTGCAGATGAACATGTGTTTACATCTGGCAGACTGACATCCACACACACACACACACACACACACACACACACACACACACACACACACACACACACACACACACACACACACACACACACACACAGATAAGCTGGACAGTAAAACAGTCCAGTGCAAATGGATCATGTTACATTCAATGATGTGAAAATTTGAAAGTTTGAGCAAGACAATTTCATGTAAGGAATAACACTACATGTTGTGCTGTTTTGGGGAAACTATCAACAATGCTGTGGTGTGACGAGTTTCTGTTGAAACACAAGTAGTACATCCTGACATGATATCAGAAATTATTTTAATAATACTGAAAAAACATCAGTATAGTTATATTTGCTGTTGTAAAAGAAGTTCAAAAAGTCCATTGTCCTGAAGATATCTGAAAAGAAATAGTGTTACCACTGGAAAAAAGCCCTGACACTGAAGACTCCTTCTATTATCTGCTGTAGACCTGTAAATGTGCTGTTACTATAAAAACGATAACTCCTCTTGCTGTTAATCAACAGTAGCCCTGTGGTATAAGTAGACATAGCTTCAGCTGCAACCCATCCTGTATCATATTAATGATCAGATCTGGCATTTGTGCTAAAACCACTTGGCCACGATGACCCTCACACTCATGCCACCCCCTGTCTCATCTTGCTTGAGCCGGCATGCAGGTATCCGAGTAATTCCTAATGGATTTCCAGGAAAATCAGACCCATTATAGTAACTAAGGAAATGATTAATAATGCAGGTGGGTGGAAGAAGAGGCTGAGTAAGCTTTGTGTAATCATTCTCAACATTGTAATATGGTAATATTTACATTTTCGTGTGAGATGACAGCAGGCGGGTGCTTAGATATGTGTCACGTCATCATGGCTAAGAAAGACAGTCAGAATGTGTGTGGACATGTTGAAGTGAGTGCGGTTGTGAGTGTGTGAGAGTGTGTGTTGCCTCAAACCATATGGCTGACTCTGAGACGTTCTGAATTCCCCCACAGCATTGACTAAATGCAAGAATATGAGCTCTCCTGGCGTACTGACCCGATTTGTCATCATTCTTTCAACAGCTGTTCGTTCTGGACGCTTAGCATTCAGGCCAGATGTAATACGAAATTACTGAACATGCAGTGTAGATAGATTTATTTAGGGTGCATATTAAAGCTATGAATATGATAACATTGATCAGGGGCATCATTAAAGATGATTGAATGTGTGAAGGGTCTAAGCATTTACTAGGCTGGTCTTGGGGGAGGAGAATTAACTTCTAATCAGCACCAAATGATCTGTGATGGACTTTTGATGACTTTTGATGATTATGCAAAAGATGCATAATCAATCAGAAATATCATTATTTAATCAAACTGTAGTTGAGCCCCTTAGTTACATTGTCAATTAATAGGTACAATGACACGATTATAATTTTAAAAACTAGTCATGCCCCTGGAACTGATTATTGTTCAGTTATTACACTGATTGGCCCAGAATTTTTTTTTTAAGAGTCAAACATTAACTATTAATTAATATTTAAATGATGCATTATTAGTTTTATTTATATTATTTATATTAATAAATAATTCATATTACATTTGACCACCATGCTCCCAGAACCACTCTTTCACAAACTGGAATATGGCCTGGAACCACTCTTTTTACAGACCTGGAATATGGCCATGTGATCAGGGACGTAAAAAACCTATGTGATAGGTACTTTCAGGTCATCTGCTGACTTAATTTTATTACTACATAATGTTGATGAGTCTAGACTTGAGCAACTGAATCTACCCCAGATCATACCACGGCCTCCAGAGACTTGTACAGTGGCCACTATGCATGATGGCTGCTTCGCTTCCTGCACCAAACCTTCTTAACCTGACGCTCCCAAAGCTCTGGAATACAGTCAGTCTGGACTCATCAGGCCACATGACCTTTTTTCAATGCTCCAAATCTTTATGCTCCGTAGCAAACTGAAGCCTTTTTTCTGAAAGGTCTTCCTAAAAAGAGGTTTTATTATACATACAGTATATTTATAATACAGCTGCTTAGTCCCAGTCCTGTGAGTTGTCTTCACTTTGTTGTGTATGGAAATGCTCTTACTTTCACTATTAAATATAGCTCTGTTTTCGGCCATTTTTTACCATGCAACTTGGAAGCGTTTAAGTGATCTCCCAGGATATTTTTCTGATTAAATTCATCACTATCCTTCCAGGTTTTAATTCTTAACGCAGTTCCAGTCATTTTAAACCTTTGTGTTTTCTTTGCTTGATGCAAAGTTGACCTTTCTGTTGAATGTAGATTTTTTTTTGTTTTGCTTAATCCTATTTTTTTCCCCCCAAAATTTCACATTATCTCTATGTTATCTCTATATTATCTCTTCCGTATAGGAAATAAAATATTCAGGAAATTATTTAGTTAGTGAGGTTAGTTCACTAAGCTAGAGTGGATTATTATGTGTATTTTTATAACACAATCATTTATTTTAAATGATAGCTTTTTTATTCGTATAACACATCATAAATCATTTTAATCTGTCTAAAGTTATATTTAAGGCTGTGGAACCAAGTTAGTGCCGGTTTGTACTTACATTGTAGCATCAAAAACAGTCAGCCTCTTTTTGGTTCTCTTTCTTGAGGTTTATTAAGCAAAAAAATGCAGTGTGTCAGAGTACTGAGCAACCACGACAAGAAGTGAACTAAGCTGTCCTGAAGGTGATAAAAAAAAGAGTTAAAGGTAACTCTGACAGCTACAAAGTGCTGGAAGACTCCTTCCTTAGATAAATCTTAAATAAACATCTCCTAGTTCACCATAACAATGATCCCAGGTATTGTATTTAAATCTGTTTATACGGAGTGTTCACCATGAATGAGCTGTTTCCATAGAAACGATAATAAACTTCCTAATAAGCGTTATAAACTTCCTCTTCCTCCAGCTTAACAATGTTGCGTGACGTAGCTGACAGGTGTTATCTCTTTTATACCCGCTGTAAGGAACAGCTACAGTGAGATTACATCACCAGGTATAGGTTTAATGACCTGGTGACCTCCTGTTGGTGATTCAAGTCCTTCCCTTCAGCACGGACACACCCTTTTACTGAAATCTTACCGTCTTGTGCCAAGGTGTCACACACGTGTTTTGTGAAGTGTGCCCCTGAGACAGTAAAGTATCCTCAGGCTAAGGGGTATAAAGAAGAAGTTTGAAGATTTGGTTTTAACTCCAAATCTTCAAATTTGGTTTTAAGCTAATGGTTAGCTTTTGAAATTTGGGGGATAGTTCCTTTGGGGAAAATATCGAAACCATATAAAAAGTAAAAATCTAGAAAATAAGCTATGCAAATGCAAATTGCAAACAATCAAATTAATAGGATTCACAAAAACACAGTACAAGTTTGTGATACAGGTTTTAGTCTGGTGTCCTGCTTTCACTCCTGCTTCTTCAGGCCTCGTGCCATGTGCACTGTTACTGCTGCCTGCCTGCCTGCCTTTATAAGGAACTTCCTTCTAAATCTGTGTGTGTGTGTGTGTGTGTGTGTGTGTGTGTGGACATCACATCACCCATGGAGTGTGTGCGTGTGTGTGCTTGTGTGTGTGTGTGTGTGTGTGTGTGTGTGTGTGTGTGTATGTGAGGCGTGAGCTTGGCAAGAAAGAACGAGGGAGGGTTCTAGCAGGAGAGGAAAGTTCACGGCTGGGTTTCTTTCAACACAAGGCAATCTGTAGTATTTGCATCAATCTTTTCTCTCGTCATTCCTTTATTTATTTGTAAAGGAATCCAAGGAGAAAAGCAAAAATGCTCAGGTATAATGTGAAAATATTTTTAAAATAATTAAATTTAAGGAGTTAGAAAGTAAAGAGCACCAATGAAACAGATGCATATCTGCAGAACAAAAATGCATGATCTGTGTGTTACACCATATTTTATAAACGCAAACAAGCACGTACACTTTCGCGCTGTTTCACCTCACACTCTCCTGCTCTACAAACACACAGCCAAAGAGCGACAGGCTCTCGGTTCTCCTGCTGGCCTCGACTGGCTAGAGGGAATGTGAAAAATGCACATGAAATTATAAAAGGGGATTAGCTGAAAAGCCTTCCCCGTCCCCCAGCCAAATATCTTACGATAAGCCTGTTCGGTTTTAGGGGCCAAGGCCAGGCGTGGGGATTTGTAACAGTGTAGCACAAGTACATTTTGTTCCTGCTGTCTTTACTTTTCACAGTCCATGTTTGCTTAAGCCCTTATGCTGTTTTTCATGTGAGACATTGTGCATGCGTGCTTGTTCAGCACTCCCATCGTGTCCCTGCATTATTTGGTTTTGCCAGACTCTGTGGTTTTGCTAGAATCATCAGCTCTCGTGCAAACCTGTTTCCCAAAGTCGGCTTATGAGCAAAACGTTGATAAAGTGTTTGGTTTTACACAACAGGAAAACTGTTAAATCTGTGCACCTTTTGTTGCAACACTGAGTAAACACAATTTCACACGCGCCAAGATGTCTTTCCCGTTATTGGCTTTTTAATCTCGTTCATATGCCTTGATTGAATCCTTCGCCACAGAAAGATATTACTGTACAGTACGTTCAACATCTGAACCTGTCTTACAAACCAAAAGCCATGCTCAGGTTACATGCCCTACGTGCTGATGAAAAAGCAACCAGATGATATGGGACAGCATACAACAAACAAACCACTGCTGATAGTGTGTCTTTGTGTGTTTGCTGAATGCACACGCTTATCAGAGCTGGAGCCATCTCCACATCTGCCTCCCACTCCCGCTGTTCCTGCCATCTTCAAACAGGACTCATGGTTGTTGTTTTGCAACATGGTTCCTGTTTGCCTTTTTAATCCACTTCCAACTCATGTTCTGGAACATTGTTCTCTAAAAGGCCTTTAGACGTCACCTGGAACATCATTCTATAGACAGATATCATCTGTCTATCTTTTTTTTCCACAAGAAAAACCAGGATATGTTCAGGTGGTTCTTTTCAAGAAGATGGTTGTGCTTAGTAGGTGCATTGTGGATCCTCCTAACACAGGCATGTTAAAGCTAAGCTAATAAAAAGGACAGAACATTTTAATTATGAGGGTGCCTTGCACTTTTGACTTAAACCTGTCAAAGTTATTTTTAGCATCCTGCACATTAGAATCAGCACCATGGGCTAGGATCTACAGTCGCCCAACTTGAAGCTAGAAAGAAAACAGGATTTTCCCAAACGTTTGGGGTTTAGTTGTTAGCATAAAACTTTGGCTCTAAAGGAAATTCTTACTTGTAAATGATGCAAGGCTTGGCACATCCACATAACAAACAAGCATGGATCACAATAATGAGATCAACACCAAAACTCTGATCAACACAATCATCATTAATGACTCTATAAACACTACACAAATTATTATAGCTAGAGTATCACAATTTAGTGATAGTGAAAAAGCAAAGAGGTCACTTACTCTACATTTCCAAAAGTATTTGGACACTTGACAGATACCTTCTAGCAATATACTTGTTGAACATCTTGTTATAGATATAACCTCAGCTCTTCAGGGAAAGCTGTTGGGATTTATGCCAATTCAGCTGCAGGTGTATTACTGAGGTCAGGGACTAATGTCTGGTGAGAAGGCTTGTGGTGATATCATTGTTCCAGTTCATCTAAAAAAACAACAACATGTGATTAAGAGGGATTGAGGTCAGAGTCCTGTGTAGCAATTTCTGTTCACTGGAGCTTTTGAGCATGACAATGATCTTGTGCACAACGCCAACCCCATGTGTTAAGGCTGGAGTGGAAGGACTGAAGTGCACTGCACAGATCCCTAAACTCAACCTCATCAGAGCCTTCTCACCTGATACTGAATGAACTCCCACAGTTTGAATATAGCGGAAAGCCTTCCTAGAAGCCTGGAACAATTGTTTATTGCACACATGTTTAGGAGTGCACAAGCATTTTGACTCTTCAGTGTACATCGATTCCAATTACTGGTGCAGGCTTCTGTGATGTACTGTAGCTTTAAAAGGCATCAGTGGGCGGAGTCAGCGCGTCCCCGCACGGAGAGCGCTTTAAAAGCAGCGCACAGAGGAAGCGTTGTACTGAACCCTTGTGTAAGTGTCGTAACAGGGCAGTGAATGCCTGCGCTTATTTCTCGCGTACCAGTGCTAACTCACTCACTCACCCCCACCAAAAGGATCCTTACCAACAGTATGCATTAATTCTGTGTACAATGTAGTGGTGGATTAGTGACCAACACAAACAGCATAGCTTTTCCGGAGCTGAAGGTAAGTTTAAAGCGCATCTCTCTGTCTCTCTCTCATGTCTCATGTCTGCTCTCATTCCTGGTGTGATGGCGCTTTTTCTTCATTGTAAGGGTGCTTATCAGATGACTGGTGTGTGTCCATTTCTGGTGTAAAGAAAACCAGACATATTTTGCTAGAGCAAGGTCTTTAAGAACTAGGCGTATAGATTATGAACTGTCTATCTATACAGACTAGCATGATAGATAGATACATAGATCGAGAGCGACCTTAATATTATGTCTATCTTTCCATTATTGTTAGAGTAATGTTAGAACAAAGCTAGAAGATAATAAAAATGTATTGGTTTTTTTTGTTTATGTAAAGATCAGTGGGTTGCACAGTGCGTCACGATGCGTAACTACGTCGTTACATCTTAAAACAACGATTTAAGATACTTTTGATATGTAACGCAGTGTACCGTTTAATAAGCTTTTTACGCAATTGCACGTTTCCCACGTGCATAAGTTCAACCATGCGTTATCATGCCATGTAGCACACGCCTTTATATGTGTGTATATATTCCGCACGTCTGACGTTTATTAAAACGCGCGTCCAATCGGCGCTAGAGGAACTCTCTTCTAATTCAATTTCATCAGAGTAGACACTTAGGCCTGGTTCCAAACCGCTCTTACGTGCACTACCCGCGCGTACTGCGTAGGGCGCAACGGGAACGCGCGCCTGCAGACTTCCGAGCGCACTACTACACACGCGGACGGCTCGAGCGCTCGCGCCAGTGCGAGGAGCGCACTTATCCACGTGAGTCACCTGGCTAGACACCGGGCGCATGCGTGCGCTCACACGCGCTTGTTGCCGCCTTGCCGCGCAAGTAGAGCGGGTCTGGTTGCTAGGAAACCGCGGCTAAATTTGTAAAGAGAGAGAGGTGTGAAGACGCACGTCTCCAATTTATCGAGTCATAATTAGGAATAATCATAAGTCAGCTTCCCGGATGCTGGATGATTGGTTGATGTCATCATTATTGCAGCTAAACCTTATCATGTTAGCTATCATCAGTACTGTAAAGTGAAAACAAAACAAGTTCAACCATGTTTTTTTTTGTTTTGTTTTGCGTGAATTAATTTTTATTATACAATTTATTACATCATATTATTACAATTCTGGCTGTATTGTTCGGAGTTGCACTGTGCTGTAATCTAATAATGTGATAAACAATCATTTGGATTAGGTGAACATAAAGGAGTTAAATTTTTCTTACAGTTACTGTCCATTGAATCCAAATTTACCTCACACAGCAGATCTTAGCTACTGTATTAATGCATAAAACAGTTCCCTTATACTGTAAATAGCTTTAAATCTGATAAGTTTAAATCAGAGGTTTGCACGATGACGCAGGGATTATAACTAAAAGCAGGGTTATGCAATCCAGATTTTACAGATGGAACAAGAAAAAAAAAAATTTTGACACCAAGAATGCATGTCGTATTTCATGCTTACTTCCAAATGATAGACGTGAAGAAAACATACAACATGTTAGATTTAATGTTAGTTTAAAACATAATTTGACTAATTATGGTTTCACTTCCTGTTTAGATGTAGCTGGACATTTTGACATCATCGCAAACAGTTTATAGTTTTTGTTTCTGCAGTTTGCATCCCAAAGCCTTTATACTGTGTCTTTGCATTTTGTTTGTAAAATCATTGTCCCATAATAATACAAGCCAGAAATGGCTGTAGTGACAACGGCCGGCCTGGGCCGCCTTGCACCTGTTGCAAGAGGAAGCTTTCGCCCCATGGGTTTCATTATCACGGATCAGGTTGCACTATGAGGAGCAATTGTGTACACACTAAGTGGCATGCAGGATGCAGAGGGAAGTGTATGTGTGTGTTGTTTTTTATTATTATTATTTTTTTTATAAAAATATTAAGTCTTAAATCTTATCTAAGTAATTTAAACTCACGATTGGATTTAGTCGAACGTTAAATGTTCTCTCGTTCAAAAGCAGGACATGTAAAGTATGTGTTCAGATGTGAGGCAGTACATGAGGCTTGCTGTATTGTAAATAAGGAACAACACATCACAGGGCAAGCTGTTATAGGAAAGTAATCATGCTGTGGTGATGTGACATTATAACTGCATGTCTCATGGTTTTATTAATTTAATAACTCATTAAATGCTGATTTCATTAATGAATTACCATTTTTAACATACTAAGGTCAGTTTTTTATCCATTTAAAGTTACATACAGTGTAAAGTTAGTTTCTCTTCTCACATCGGTTTAATTAGCTATAAACTGGTTTTCCCTCACCTGCCTCTTGAACACACACACGGGCACGCGCACACACGCGCGCACACACACACAAGATCACAGGTTATGTAAAGAAAACATAGAAAAGTGCCGAAACTGGAGACTCCAAATCATCATTTCTTATCATTATTGTAAAAATTATTACCAGCAATAGTAAGACATTTGGTTAGAAAACAGCACACATTTGGTAACTAGCTTGTTTATTTAATAGCATTTAAATACATACAGCACACGACGCCATTGTGTACAAGCTGTTACCATAGAAACTATAATGCCTTAGAATGAGACCTGTTCATTGAAATCATATTTGAATATTAATTAGTGCTGTTGGGGAACTTGAAACAGATCGCATTTGCACACTGATGCAAGAGCACCAAAGGTTAACTTTGGCTCCTTCATGTGATGTTCATACTTCACAATGTCTATTAGATCGATTGCCTCATAGCATGTTCTCGATACTTTTACCTAAACATTGCAACTGCGGTTGTCTTAAAGTTAACACCTTGTTTCAACAGTACTTATATGACTTGTTTTGAACTCATAAGTCATTTACTGGTCATTCTTCATCACTTAATGGTATGATCTTTTTTGTTTTTACTTAAAGACACCCCGCTAGATGTTGTCATAGCGTAGGCCTAAGCAGAGACAGTTCATTAGGCGAGCCTGGTATTTTGAAATGAATCCTCTCAAGCTTTAACCTGCTGTGTTTAATGGAAGGTTTTCAATCTAAATACTTAGAACTTGAAATCATGCAGCACTGGTTTAAAGAAAAATATTAGCATTAGGTTTTATCCAGCGCTGTATAGTGTAAATATTCTTGATAATGAAGCTGTGCTGAAATTCACTTAAAAAAAAATAACACTGACTTTCAAAGACTTCTACACATGACAGCTATCAGAGCGATTGTTCAGATGGTGTGTTTTTCTTTGCCGTACAAGCCCAGTAAAAGTGAGCGTTTGTCATACCACAGCTGGTGGAGCTGAGGGACATTGCTCAGTCTTTGTTTTTTGAAAGACCTCAAGCAGGTTCAGAGAACAAGGCAATGCCAGAGCTTCAAATAGTCTAAGGGAAGACTGTGTGTTATGAAAAAAGACAAAGAAAAGAGGAAAATGGGATTTGGTGTCCTCATTGATGCCATGTTGTTGACCTGTAATAAATTAGAGAGATCAAGTTACACTTTTCTTGCCTTAGATGCAGAAGCAGATTTTTTTTTTTAAATAAGGGTTTGATAGAATCCATTACAATTCACAAAAATCTCAAATAACAGGAAAGAAAAGGATACATCACCTGGTCCTTTCAGACTATATGCTTTTATATCAAAGTTTAATTGTCCTATTTGGCCTGCTAAATATTCATCTGTAAAATGATTCACGTTTTTTCTGGCTGTGTTTTCAGGTACAGCACAGCAGTGTGGCGGCTCACGGATTTACTGAATGTTTCCTGGCTTGAATGCGACTCGATTGCAGCTGGAGCATGTCCATAGTAGGCTTGACTTCCCAGGAGATTTATTTACCCTCGCAAAACCTCTTCCTGCATAGCAGTCAATGCCATAGCATGTCCAGAGCCAAGCCCTCCTGGAAATTCGACCATGATCTTGACAAGTGAGTGTTACAACAGGCCGTTGATGTGTTATTGTGAGATGAACCTTGAAGATGGAGGGGTTTTGTTTGATACTGAAATTTCTCTGATATCCTTAGCCCTGGTTGAATGAAACGTATAGCTCTGTGCAAAAAAACTGAAACTTTCTTCTGCCTTTTACTTTTCAGCTTCTACTTCAGTGTGGATACTGTAAATTGTAATGTCCAATCCAGGCAACAAGTGCCATCGTGCTTAGCAGAAGACAGTAAGAGAAATTTCTGCAAATCAAGTAGTTTATAAATAATCTGATGCTTTGCTGAATGTCTTTACTGAATGTATTCTTTCTTCTTTTTGCAGAACACAGAGTCCAATCCTATTCCCTGAACAATCCCGGAACGCAACCATTGCCTCCCAAAACATCCCGACCGACACAGCTCAGCATCTCCTCCACATTTGCTCCCCAACATCCCCATGTTGAAGATGACCAGGTGGTCCCTGGCTTGGAGCGTCTCTCTGTGTCCGACAATGTCTCCATTCCTGAGACGCCTAGCCGGGTAACAAAACCTCTTCCCCCAATCCCTTGCTCTGTGGACTTATCTCCTGACCAGACCTTGGACAATGAGGTTGAGTTCTTTACTGGAGATGACAGTCGTTGTTTGGTATCTGATTCTTGTCCGAAATCTTCCCATTTCCGGTATGGCATCCACAGTCGACGGAGTCTTAGGGACTATGGACAAATCAATTATGCCTATTTTGAAGGGCCAGTCCCCCATCAAAGGAAGCAACAGCAGCAGTCAAAAAAAAAGCATGAACATGAGTCCCAGGAAAGCCTTCTTCCCCAGCAAAGGGAACCGGAACAACACGAACACCATCAACATAAAGCAACATGCCAGCAGCAGCAGGAGCGTGCCCAGCGTAAGCTCCGTCGCTCCCATTCAGGACCCGCAGGCTCCTATAACAAACCCTCCGCCCTTCGACTGTCCTGTCATCACCGCAAGACCCAAGACCTGGACAAACCCGAGGTCCCTCCTCGGGTCCCTATCCCCCCACGACCTTTCAAGACTGGCGACTACCGCCGCTGGTCAGCAGAGGTCACCGCTGGGACATGCAGCGATGATGACCGACCTCCCAAAGTACCTCCAAGAGAACCTCTGTCTAGCAGCGTACCCCGTGCACCAAGCCCCAAGAGCCTCCCAATTTACCTCAATGGAATAATGCCACCCACCCAGAGCTTTGCCCCTGACCCCAAATACGTTAGCCGAGGTCTGCAGAGGCAGAACAGCGAGGGCTCTCCATGCATTATACCCATCGTGGAAAATGGCAGGAAGGTTAGCAATACGCATTACTTCCTGCTCCCGCAGCGGCCCATGTATCTAAACAAGCATGAGAAGTACTTTGTGGACAGTCGAAAAACTGAAGCATCGGGCTCGAGTCTGGACTGGTCATTTGACAGCAAAAAGAAAACATACTCGGATCTTGTATAAGTTTATAGGACATGGACGATGCCTTATTGTCTGAGAACCAAGAGGACATTTCTAGGTCATTATAGATGTACTCTTTTGAAAAAAAGTAGGGTAAGTTCCATACAACAAGCAGTTACTGATTTTATTGTTGGTTGTTGTTCACAAAATGGAGACACAACAGTGGTAAAAGTGCTGCTGAGAAGGCCTTGGTCACTTGATAACATCCAAGAATGATTATCTTTTATAAATTTAGTAGCTCATTGTTCATTATGTGAAACCCAAGTGTTTAAAATGCAGATTATGGTGCAGCCAATGGGTATGAGCTGGTCTGGTACCTCATTTTAGTCAGTGTTTTTTTTTTTTTCTTTTTTTTCTTTGCCTTTTTTCTCATTTCTTTTTTAATTGTTATTTTATGGACTATGTTGCTAGTAGTCAGTTATTGCTTTGAAGATTGCTGCTTCTGTGGCCGGTGGAGAGCGTTGCAGGTGAAACTTTGGAGGGACGCTAAGTCAGTAGAGCATCTGTTCATCAGTGTATGTTGAACATGAAATATGAAGTACACCAAGGCCGAGATATTTTGTGGCCGTATTGAAGGATATTCCATATGAAACCCGACTGTTCCATTGTGAATAAATAGGCATGAAGTTGAAATGTATGCTGTTTAGCCTTCTGGATTACTAGTGCTCTTAGCTGTTGTATGGAAACAGTGTGTTTGTGTGTGTGTGTGTGTGTGAGAGAGAGAGAGAGAGAGAGAGAGAGAGAGAGAGAGAGAGAGAGAGAGCGAGCGAGAGTACATACAAATTGCCCAACTTTGTGGCACATCTTTGTCAATTTTGATTGTAAAAATACTGCAATGTGCATGTTACATAGGAATGGCTTAAATGTAGCATTTGTGTTCATAGTTGTGCATGAATTAGCAATTTCTCACCGCTTCGCGTTCAGGAAGTGCGCCCGCAACACACAAGCTAAATAAATGCTGTTGCTGCAGGTTTCTTTGATAGATTACGCAAACAATATTAGATCTGATGGTTCCTTATAAATCCAGGCTGACAGTGATAACACACAACCCTGGCTCGTGTAAACAGGAGCTCCTCCCTCATGTTCCTGTTTTCAAAACTACCTCGAATGTGACTTTTGAAACTTTGGGGGCAATCAAAAAGCAGTGTTTGATCTGTTCCTCATTACAAAGTGATTTTTTTTTAAAGAAAAATGCTAATCTAATCTGTGATCTTCACCCAATTAAAAAAGAATAATAATCCAGGTATAAAATTGGCTTCATGAATTTTATTTCTCAGTTTTTTTTTCTGAAGCTCAGGCTGGCAAAAATAAATAAATAAATAAAATAAAAAAGTCTCTTGCTGTTCAGCCATAGTTTTTGAATAGTTGCAAATAAGCTGTGAGTCAGAGTTGTGAATAGACCTGTCCTACCTCCCGTAATGTCAATGACAAAAAAATCTCTTTATTAATATCTCAAAACAATAATGAATTATGCATGGACCCAGTTGACAAAGTTCAACTAGAATACTAGCGACACCCAGAATACTTTTAGCTCTCAAAAGATTTTCTTTAAATTTTCGGATACACGGTGACCACTCACGAACCTCGTTTCCGATTAGAAACCTCTCCAAAAGCTGTATTTTTTTTTAACACAGCTCCATCTGTGTCTAGTACAATTGGCCGACTTAAAGAAAACAGTCTTTCCTGTTCCGTGTACATGCATACCTATCAGACGTGATTGCTGTGGGTGTGGGCCTCAGAGACTTTGGCTGCTGGCAGCGGGTAAATGAGATGTTTTATTGTTCTGTATTGTTATATTATGGTTATACACCATTGTGATTACTCAGTAAATGTAGCAGGTGCATCTTAGTTACCTTGAAAATAATGATTTAAATAATAACAAAAAAAAAAAAAAAAACAAGCTCAGAGGTCAATCATCTGCACAGACACCAGGAACGTATGTAACTGATGCCACTTTGTTTAAACTTAAAATTTTATTTTTTTGTATTGTCCCATGTTGTTGTTATGTGTGCTTTTTTTATTTTACAAAATTCCATCTATCAAAAAATGTTTACATCATACTATTTAATCTCTGACCTGTTTCCTGTGTCTTATCTAAAAAAATGAAGGCAAGTTCAAGAAGAAATGATTGATGTTCTCTGCTGTCATGTGGAACAAGCGAAAAAATGCACTGAGAGAGAGCAGTATATTGTAACATGTAAAAGTATTTAACACAGTACTCTTAGCTACACTGAATAGCACTGTGTGTAGTATAGCTCCTAAAGGAAAAAACAAAACAAAACAGAAAATAAACACTTATTTATGAACCGTGTTTGGTCTTAAATCTTGTCTTGTTATACCTCAATCGGGGAAAGATGGCCGGAACACTAATATATTGCTGTTTTGCCTGTTTTATCGCCCACGCCCTCGTGCTCTGCCTCATTACTACTGGCTTTGTTCCAGGCAGGAGGAAGGTGAACTGCGGTGTCGCCCAGCTGCTGATCTCAAGTCAGCCTTTTGCTTTCTTCTGTATGATTAGGGTCTGATTTCAGATAGGGATGTTAAGGCCACATCAGTGTTACAGGACAACCTGTGCCAAAAGTAACAATCTCTCTCCCTCTGTCTCTCCCACATACATACACACACTTTAACACACACATATTTAAACACACATACTTAAACACACACAGTGCATTAGGTTCATTCCCTGCTTTACTTCCTGTTTGTCATTGTAAATTGCAGTTGAAAAGGGACAGTCTGCTCTGATCTGGCCTCCCATTCAAGGATTACCCCCAACACCCCCCCCCCCCTTCAATGAGCTGAGTAATCAAACTTTGGAGACTATTACAAATGTTAATTGCTTTATACAGTGTGAGATAAGAACATATGCTTTTATTATATAATGACATTATAATTTTCCAGTGTTGTTCGTTAGTGGAAGTAAAAGGCAGGGCTTTATTTTCCAGAACGCTAACGGAAATTGACAAACTAAGGCAACCTAATGATCATTATAATAAAATTTCATCATATTTGAATGTTAGTAATCATTTTATTACAAGTATTACTAAAAAAAATCAGGTCTCTTATTTTTTCCAGAACTTTGAAGTGGAAACGATTATGCTTTAAATCAAGGTTTACTTAAAATATATATAAATATTTAAAATCTATATTAGTGTGTTAATTTGCTTTCCTGAACCATAAACACACGCTGTTAACACACACCGGCAAGGCTTCCATATATACGCAAATTATTATTATTTTTTTAACCGTCATTCATACGTTGCTTGCGTATCTCTGTCACTTGGGGTTTGATGGTTTTAATGTATTAATGTTATAGTTGCTCAGTGTAACATTGAAACTCAAATCATCTACACTGGAGCTTTTTTTCAGAAATTATAAAAATGTACAAAATTATACCTCAACAAATATACTGCACATTTTTTTTGTTAAATTCAATCCATTTTATAATCTAGATATCATAAGAATTAACTTATGTCTAGCATCCTCAGATAAGGATCGAACAACGTTAGCTTGAAAAGACAAAGACTTCCAGAAACCTTTAAAAAGCCAAAGCTTTAAATGATGACTCACCGCTGATAGCATTAATATAAAAAAATACTACAAATTTTTTAAAGATTATTCATTATAATGAAGCATCCTGATGAAAGCATGGCATAATCAGACTGCCTTTGTGAGATACTTACAGTATGTCCCTTGTGTTTTATTTGAAGTTTGACATAAGGGAGATTTGCTGTTGTGGTATGTGTAACATTGTTGTCAGTGTGGAAGTGTGATCGGGGACACATACCTTACTATAGCTCTTTATTCTTTTTACAGTTCATTAAGCTGAAAAGCTCCAGAGGCACAGTGACCCAAATTCATACCAAGTCTCGTTTCAAGCATTCGTTAGCAAAAGCTTTGCTGGTGGTATACCCCCAGTTTATTACTGGACAATAATTGAACCAATTATTCAACCATGAACCGGGTCTTCACTCTGAAACTTACTGTATATGACTGAAAGATGCCCAAAGGCAAGACCATTAATATTGTAATGTAGGGCTGTAATGTAACTTACTATGATGGATTAGAAACGCTTTAAGGTTATTTCTACAGAGTTCACTGACTTCAATATGTAACTGAGTTGTGGATAAACTTACAAACAGGAAGTTAAATTAAATTAAAGGAAAAATAAACAGACTGGAATGGTTTGATTCGGCCTGAAATGTTATCATGAGACATCAGGATAATTCAATCCAAAGTCCTTCGGACTGATCATCTTTATCCTATAATGATGGGTATGGTTTCTTCCTGGATGACCCAGTCCCCTTCCATAGGGCACAAGGACCTGCTATATGGTTTAAATAACATAGGAAAAACTTATGTGAATTAAATAAATGTAAATCAAATGCTATGTCTTTTGTGCCCACAGAATTTCATCATTCTCCAATTACATGATCAAAACACCATCTGAGAGAATTTTTTTTTTGAAGGAATGATATTTATTACTCCTGACTTGTACAGTAAATGATATCCATGAGAGGGCGCAGTAAAGATTTTTTAATTTACTCCTTTGTCACATGTCAATAGGTGTGACTACCCTGTGACACATTACACTTAATAGCATGCAATCAACTGCCAGGATACATAAACAGTGAAGATTATCAGATTATTCATCAGTAGATTTCAGTGTGTTCTCTATTCGCCTATGGAATATCAAGCAATCACTAGGCAAGTGGTTCAGTTTGGATGTTTATTATTGTAAGATCACAACAGGCTAGATAGATCTAAAGATTGGGTGAAAAGTAACTATGTATGACTGATGTTCCCAAATTGCCTGTAGTTTGTGAATAAGCATGTGAGTGTGTGTATGTGTGTGTGTGTAAGAGCAAAATGGGGTGGTGCTCCAGTGATACTAGTACTATAGCTATTAAATATTGCCTAGTTAATTTTCACCCACCCTGTACACATGAGAAGTATTTCATATAACACACAGATCTGAGGGCAAAGTCCAACATAGAGTGTGTACATATGAATGTGATACTAAAGCATGTCATAAAATTATTTAAGATCACAGAAAATACGAAACAGTAATTTCACTTCATTTGCGTTTCAGTAGGAGTGCATTCACTAGACTGTACTGCCCCCTAGTGGACCAACAGAGTTGAATCAACAAAGTTGTGGCGTGGTAAATGAGGCTGTTTGTTTAGACTATTTTCACCACATCACCAGTATTTAATTCATTACATAATGACACCTCAACTGATTGTTGCAAAGCACTGATACTGGAGACTCCTTCCACAAATGTTACATGAACAGAAAACTTTACCACCTCAACTAGTATGCACTTGTCTAATTAAATAACACTATAATATTTCAAATGATAAAGTATCAGAACAAATATATTAATATAAACCTTTGCTTTGCATTTATAGGTGATGTTACAGAGAATTAATCAACTCTTTCCAACCAAGCATAATGATATTATTTTACCCTATAATATTATTGAGACCTTTACCACATATCAACTCCTGTAATCTGGCAGCACTGCAAATCAAATATTGTGTGCATCTGGATATTGATTTAGTCACTGATTAAAAATTGCAAATAACCTGTGCAAAGACCTAATTAGAGCTGCAGGGTTTTATTAAGGGCCTTACTTCAAGACCGTCTCAAACCTTCTGAGATGCCTCTCAAGAACTTCTCAAACCTTCTGAGATGGCCAGAAAATCTCACATAGAGCAGCACTGGAAGCTAGTTCCTATTCATGATATCCATCCATACAGCTTCAAGTACATGGTGTAATGAAATAGCACAGAAATACAGTACATGTGTGGTGACTAATATAATGTAATAATTTACTGGATATTATTTATGTGTTCCAAAGATGTATTGCAAAATCTATGATCATGACCCTAATCATGCCATATAACAAGCTGTAATCTTTGATTTTGAGAAAAAAATTACAATTGTCTTTGTTCTGCAACTTTTTAACTTCTGGTGTTAGGTACAGATTCACTTCTGGTAACAAGTCTGCACCTAAAAGAGTAAAACCGAAAGAAGTTTGTCTCATTATCTATACAGCTATAACCTATGCATATACAGTGGAGCCTTGGATTACGAGCATAATTCTTTCCAGAAGCGGGCTCATATTCCAAAACACTCATAAACCAAATCGAATTTTCCCATAAGAAATAATTAAAACTCTAATTATTCATTCCACAGCCCAAAAAAATAAATACATAAAAAGAATATATAAAGTAACAATAAAACAAATTAACCTGCACTTTACCTTTAAAAAAAGTACAAATAAATCCTGACAGATAAATGTTTCCATTTATGTGTGCAGGCGCTGTGTGTGTGTGTGTGCGTGTGTAATGTGACACTCGCATGAACGCATACTACCGGAATCACTGCTGTAAAGTAAAAAAATAAATAAAAATAACAAATGAACCAACACTGTGAGTGTGTGTGTGTGGGGGGGGGGGGAGGTGTAAAGGCGAAAAAGAAAGCGAGAGAGAGTGTGTGTGTGTGTTTGTCGGTCTCAAATTACACGCGCACACACACATAGGACTAACAACACGCTGAAACAGAGAGAGAGGGAGATGTTGATTATAGTAAGAGACGAGCACTAACACCCAGCAGGGGAGATGATTACCCACAATTCCGCAGCGCAAGAGAGAGAAAAACTATTGGCTCAGTTGTGATCATGTGACGCTCAGTGTCAAAACAAGAAGCGGATGCGTGATACATGATAACTCGGTAATCCAAGACTTGCTCGTTTTTCAAGTCAAAATTTATAAAAAATCTTTGCTTGTTTTGCGGAACACTCGCAAACCACATTACTCGCAATCCGAGCTTCCACTGTATGTACATACATGCAGTATCTAAAAAATAATTTACACAAAATAAATTACATGTATTATATGTATTTATATACATATGTATTTATATTATAAAAGAATAGTCAAATATTTGAAGTCGTTTTTGTTCTGATTTTCCTGACTATTGCTTACAGCTCATAAACACAAAGGATCTCAAGATCTTCAAATATTTCTTAAGATTGTTCTAGGATTATTAACAGGAAAATATATACACGTAAAACAAGGAACAAGGATAATAAGTTTTAAGTGTACATATATATGTCATGAAAAAAGGGGCGTGATGGGCGGCAGGGTTCGGGGGGCTGGCTTCGGGCAAGCGAGCAGGCGCTGGTCAATCCAGAGTGCGAGCTGGACCAACCCCTCCAGTGTAGCCAGAAGCTCTCGCCGGGCGAGCTCGTCCTTGATGCGAGAAGCCAGTCCTTCTTAGAATGACTGAGCCTAAAGCAGTAAACCCAGCGGAGTTTGCTCGCCTCTGCGCGGTGATTGACCAGCATGCCGAACTGATCAATGAGCTCCGTGGTGAAGTCGGGTCTCTCCAAAAGGAGCTCCAAGACGTCCGCGAGGCAGAGGGTTGCGGAGCTGCGGCAGGAGAACGCGACCCTCCGCGAGGCGGCTGTTCAGTCGGCTGTGGCCACGCCCCCCGCAGCGGCTGCGGCACCGCCCCCTTCCCCCCCCTCTGACATTTTCATTGCTTTACCAGATAAGTGGGATGGCACAGATGGGAAGTGCAGTGTGTTTTTAACAGAATTAGATCTTGTGTTTGAGTTCAATTCCACCAGGTACTCCACAGACCGACTGCGTGTTGCACTTCTCGTCTTGTTGCTATCCGGGCAAGCAGCTGAGTGGGCCACGGCGGTTCTCAGGTCAGATTCCGACACAGCCTATTCATATGGAGAATTCACCCGCCAACTCAAACTGACCTTCGAACATCCTGCTGCTGAGGTGGAGACCGACAGCAAACTGTACCATCTGCGGCAGGGTGGGTCGTCCGTGAGCCGCTACACCACGGATTTCCGTACCCTCGCCGTGCAGACCACCTGGGGGGACGCCGTCCTCCGGACGGCTTACTACGAAGGACTGGCTTCTTGCATCAAGGACGAGCTCGCCCGGCGAGAGCTTCCGGCTACACTGGAGGGGTTGGTCCAGCTCGCACTCCGGATTGACCAGCGCCTGCTCGGTCGCCCGAAGCCAGCCCCCCGAACCCTGCTGCCCATCACGCCCCGTTTTTCACATTCCATGCCCCGATCACCAGCCTTCACCACCACCACTAGAGCGAGAACGACGTTTCAGGGAGGGACTCTGCGCCTATTGTGGGTCAGCGGCACACCATAGAGCTATATGCCCTTCATGCCCGGGAAACGATCAGGCCCGGTGAGTCCGCGGGGCAGCTCACCGGGTCACCTCCATCTCGCCGCCACCACACCCAGCATCTCGCGTCTCATGGTTCAGGTGCACCTCCAATTTGGCCACAGACGAGTCCAAAGTTCCGCGTTCATCGACTCCGGGGCTGCCGGAAACTTTATTGACTCCTCCTATGCCAAGAGATTGGGGGTGGAGACTGAGGCGTTATCCCAGCCAGTCCGAGTGACATCCATCAACGGTCTGCCCCTTTCCTCCAGCCCCATCACCACCCAGACTCGGCCCATCACCCTCACCATTGACCATCACCAAGAAGAAATCCGCTTTCACCTCACCTCCATTTCCTCGCCACCCATCATCTTAGGATATCCCTGGTTATTACAGCATGACCCTCTCATCTCCTGGTCTCAAAACCGGATTCTGCAATGGGGCCCGACCTGCGTCGAACTCTGCCTACAATTGCCGGCTGGGACGTGCTCTAGGGAGTCCGAGGCCCCCGACGTTGACACCAACGCTATCCCTCCTGCATATTGAGACCTGGCTGAGGTCTTTTGTAAGAGACGTGCCAACCATCTTACTCCGCATCGCCCCTACGACCTGGCTATTGAGATCCAGCCAGGTTCCACTCCACCTCGCGGCCGTCTATACTCTCTCTCTTCCATCGAGACGCGGGCGATGGAGGAGTATGTGTCCTCCGCTCTCCGTCAGGGTACCATCCGACCCTCTTCCTCGCCCGCCGCCGCGGGGTTTTTCTTCGTAAAGAAGAGTTCGGGCGAATTACGTCCTTGTGTTGACTATCGGGGGCTGAATAACGTCACCATAAAAAACCGACACCCGCTGCCTCTTACCAACTCAGCCCTGGACGCCCTCTCTGGTGCCACCATTTTTACGAAGTTGGACCTCCGGAGCGCCTACAACTTGGTGCGTATCAGAGAGGGCGATGAGTGGAAGACAGCCTTCATCACCCCTAATGGGCATTACGAAAGCCTTGTTATCCCCTTTGGACTCTGTAACGCCCCCGCAGCTTTCCAGCAGTTTATGAATGATGTTCTCCGGGACATGTTGGGAAAATATGATAGACATATACTCATCTACTCACGCACCCCCGAAGAACACATCCGACACGTCAGGGCCGTCCTTAAGAGATTGCTCGCCCACCGACTGTACTGCAAGTTGGAAAAGTGCGCTTTTCACAAGCGCTCCACCACGTTCCTGGGTTTTGTCATCTCGTCCCAGGGTGTGGCCATGGACCCACAGAAGCTTGAGGTTGTACGTCATTGGCCCCTACCCAAGACTCTCAAACAGCTTCAACGGTTTCTTGAGTTTGCGAACTTCTATCGTCGCTTTATCCGGGGCTACAGTACAGTCGCAGCACCCCTAACCGCACTAACTCGCCCCTCATCTCATCCCTTCCAACTCGACTCCACTGCCATCAGCGCATTCTCCAAACTCTGCCATCTTTTCACCACCGTTCCAATTCTCCTCCATCCAGATGCCAACCAACAATTCATTGTGGAGGTGGACGCCTCAGAGGTGGGCGCTGGGGCTGTTCTCTCCCAGCGGGGTCCAGACCAGAAACTACACCCTTGTAGTATCTTCTCCAAAAAATTTTATCCCACTCAGCAGCGATACGGGGTAGGGGACCGCGAGCTGCTGGCCATAAAGTGGGCTTTGGAAGAATGGCGACACTGGCTCCAGGACACCAGAGAACCATTTATCGTCTGGACCGACCACCAAAACCTCATTACCATCAAGAACCTAAAACAACTCAACTCCAGGCGCGGTGGGCTCTCTTCTTCGAGTCTTTTGATTTCCTCCTATCCTATCGCCCGGGGTCAAAGAACATCAAAGCCGACGCCCTCTCCCGACAACACGAGGGGGATGTCCCTCGGGCGGACACCGCATCTGTCCTGCCACCTTCCAGAGTCATCGCCCTGTTCCGTTGGGAATTGGAGACGAGGGTCCGCCAGGCACAGGCCACGGCGACCGAACCGGCAGGGGCCCCGCCTGGACGACTCTTCGTACCCAGGAATATCAAGGCCGACGTCATCAAATGGGGTCACTCCATGCCGCTGTCGGGGCACCCAGGCACGCAGCGCACCCTCAAATAAATCCAGCGCGCTTTCTGGTGGCCCTCAATGGCCAAGGACGTCGAGGAGTTCGTTCGGGCGTGCCCAGTGTGCGCCAGGGCCAAGACCTCCAATCAACCAACACCGGGGGAACTCCAACCACTCCCAGTCCCCCGTTGACCCTGGACGCACATTGCCCTCGACTTCATCACGGGCCTGCCGGCATCAGATGGGAAAGACGTCATCATGACCATAGTGGATCGGTTCTCCAAAGCTGTGCACCTGGTGGCCCTCACCGGACTCCCATCAGCTAAAAGGACAGCTGAGCTGATATTAGAGCACGTAGTCCGTCTGCATGGGTTCCCTAAGGACATAGTCTCAGACAGGGCGCCCCAGTTCACTGCACGGTTCTGGAAGGCCTTCTGCCGTCTGATCGATTCTACCTGAAGTCTCTCCTCGGGCTACCACCCCCAAACGAATGGTCAGACGGAACGGGCCAACCAACAACTGGAGCGCTACCTAAGATGTTTTGTTGCCGACCGCCAGCGCTCCTGGGCTCGCTACCTCATTTGGGCGGAGCTCTCACACAACCTCCACGTTTCCTCCGCCACGAAGCTGAGTCCA
>JAAGKR010000628.1:0-14377 GCA_011419295.1 Clarias macrocephalus | reverse complement strand
GTGGAGGTGGACGCCTCAGAGGTGGGCGCTGGGGCTGTTCTCTCCCAGCGGGGTCCAGACCAGAAACTACACCCTTGTAGTTTCTTCTCCAAAAAATTTGATCCCACTCAGCAGCGATACGGGGTAGGGGACCGCGAGCTGCTGGCCATAAAGTGAGCTTTGGAAGAATGGCGACACTGGCTCCAGGGCGCCAGAGAACCATTTATCGTCTGGACCGACCACCAAAACCTCATTACCATCAAGAACTTAAAACAACTCAACCCCAGGCAGGCGCGGTGGGCTCTATTTTTCGAGTCTTTTGATTTCCACCTATCCTATTTAGTTTAAAAATGAACAACGGTTCTATAAAACAAGGCAGAAACGTTTTAATTTAAAACACAGCGGATGTTTTTTTAAACGTGATGAAAGCTTTATAAAACTTGCACTGGAAAACAAAACCTCTTAGACAACACAATTAAAATTAATTACGGTAAACATAACTCATTTAGAAAACATACCGTGAATTAAACTTATGTATTTTTCAATACATCTATATATAACAAATCTGACGAGAACAAAATCTTCCCTGACTTTGGAAAATATCAAAAAGAGCAAAATAAACACTTACTTTTTTTCCTCTGAGAAGGAAGACCGGACTGAGCCCACAATTTGATAGGTTTAAACAAAGAGGTAGTGTATCCGAGTTTCAGCTAAGAGAACAAGAGTTCTTATTGTGTCCGCTGCACCTTGATACACTTACCAGTGAAACTTAACGGAGAAACTAACACACACGCAGGCATGATATCTGAAGATCCCTGTTTATTCTCAGCAAAAAGTTTTGTGCCCAAACATAAAAAAAAGGTAATTAACATGTAAGTCATAGAGATGGGGAGACATACAGGAGACAGGAAATACATTTGCATTCTCCTCATTAAACAAAAGGGTTCTAGCGAACAAGAGCCATTTGGATGTATATTCGTCTGGATACAGGATATAGAAGGTGTTACCACATACGGCATCAGGAAGCACAGTGAGGGGGATGTTCTCAGGGCACAAGAATCTTATTATTAGATTACAATGCCTTACAATATTTTAATACCTTACGGGCGGGTACATGAACGTGTTTTTTATTTTTTATTATTATTTTTTTAACTCATTATTGTACAGTGAATATCAATAGCTCTGGTTCTGATTTTTCATGTTTGTTGTAAAGTACTCGGATGTGGAAATTACCATTACTGACTTTTTATGACTTAAGCTCTAATTACATAAAAAAACTGTGGAAAATGAAAATTATGAAAAAATTCGTAATTGCAAACAAATTACTTTGAAATGCCACTGATTTATTTTGGCCTCTGTCATTTTGCCTGAAGATAAACCTTCAGCATATATTACATCAAAAATAGAAGTAAAGTGAATATGACCAGTCATTTGCCAGATTAGAAACTAAAACTTGATTAGAAAGTTTTGACAGCATACTGCGTATGCGTCAAACTGTGGGCATGTCTTAAATCGACCACAGGACTGAATTTAATGAAACTTTTGCAGTACTTATATATCTGCCTGATGTTTATCCTGCACTATAAGAGAAATAAAAATGTTAAGTAAAAGTGATAATATGAACAGTTATGTGAAGTGAAGACAACAGTGCTTCAGACAATGGTGCAGACAAATTTGCAACCTTGGCCTAAAACATTTTTAATGTGGGTATATTAAAGCTTGTGTACAAATGCAAAGAGATTATTTCACCCAATTTTAATTATACTACCTCTCAGTCGTTCACTGTCGGTCACCAACTCTGCCAGTTGTGGTTAGTTAGTTCTTCTAGGCACAGAAGGATATGTGGTAGTGGAGCAAAATAACTAAATCAAATAAACAAATCATGATCTGTTGAAACACTACCAGTAAAATATTTGGACACACCTAATTCCATGGTCTTTTCTGGTTTTTATTTCTTTCTACATTATAAAACAATGCTGAAGGCATACATAATATGGCATCATAATGGCTCTAATCTGAGGTGCTGTTCACCCGTGGTCTTCATGAGAGCCAGTTTCATTATGGTGCTTGATGAGTTTTGCAAATGCACTTCACAATACTGTTCTAGCCAGAACTGTTCCAGAAAACCTAACCTCCACTTCTTAAAATAACAACTGACTAAAGCTAACAACTATGATAGCTTTAACCTGTATGACTATATGTTGTTCTGGTTTCCGATTCTCTGATTGCCCTAGTTTATGTGTTTTGCCAATCGACCGACCCTTGCCTGTTTTTCGACTATTCTTACAATTTCCCTGTCTTTGGTTTTGTTATTTAAAGTAATAAATCCTGTTTTTTTTACCTGCATTTGCATCCACCTCTACGTTATTCTTGACAGAATACTTTGCCATCATGGACTCCCAAGTCATGCACGAGTATTAAACAAACTTTGTCAGGATATCGCACAGATTCGGATGGACATGATGCAAATTCGACAGGAGCAACATCGCATGAAGGAACTCCTGGAGCAGCTACGCCAACCGACAGTTACAAGCCCACCTGCTCTGCTTGCAACTGAGGTGATCACTCCACCCGCTACATCCACTGCTATAATTGTTACACATCCCGACAAGTACACAGGAAATCCAGCCAAGTGCCAAGGCTTCATTCTCCAATGTTCGTTATACATGGACAGGAAAATGTACATGTATAAATCATGAAACTACGCTACTTAAACACACACACACAAAACAGTTTGGAGGATAAAAGTAAGTTTAGAGTAAGTACTTACTTTCTAGAACTCGTTAGGCGACCTAAGAAAGTCACAAGAGCAGAGTCTTGTGTTTAATCTTACAGTTTTAGTTATGAAATGAGTACCATGTTTCAGCAAGGTATGCAGCTTTGTTTGTATACCTGTGTTATGTTCGTTCTCATGGTTCACTTCTAGTGAAGAGAATCACGGTGTTGTTGATTGGTTGGTTCGCTGTGTTTGAAATGACGTCTTTCGGGAAAGCCCTTCGGTGAGGCTTGGTTGCCTGGTTACCGATGTCGATGCTCTGGAATTTCTGCAGGAATTTGTAGTTCTGGCACGTAGTATCATTGAGAGTTCTTGAAGAGCGGGTAACGCCAGCAAAGGCGGCGTAGCGCCTGCAAAGATGGAAGCCCGAGCGGCAACTTTGCTTCCTTCAGATGGTCATGACGATGACGACGTAGACGAAGACAAAAACGATGTAGACGTGTTTGAACGTGCTCGGAAACTGAGTTTTGACCTTTGAGTCAGTCTGTCCCACGGATGATTGGTCCAATCGGATGTGGTGGCAGGGCTTAGCCATGCCTCAACTTTGGTGCATACATTAAGCCGGGCTGTCACGTGCCTAATGTATGCACGGGCCAAGCCGATTACACTTTTAATACCTTTTATAAAGTAATTTTACATGAGTTCTTGTTCATGTGACCAATTTTCTGTGTACACCACTGTTCTTTGAATAAAATAAGCTCTCGATTTATACCACACATCCCCTATCTTACACACTCATTTATACCTTTGTTTAATAAAAAGGGTCTGTAAATGCTGATACCTTTAAAGTTAAGTAGAATAATCAACATAACACACAGATATACAGTAAAACATACTGAATATATGTATCTAGTATTTTGCCCTACATTTAAAGATTGTTTAAAATAGTGTCTCTGCTGTATGCCTCTTTGTTCGTTGAAAGGTATGTGGAGAAACAGAAACATCCTGTGTCCTGGGGTCAATGAGATGGTCAAAGTGTGACTTATTGCTTGGTAAAAGCACTATGACTTGAGGTTGTGCTAATTATCAGCATGGCTGTGGCAACCCCATTGAATTGAATGAAAAGTCAGAGTGTTTAGATTCAAATCATGTGTTTAATGTGGGAGTTATAGGACTTGTTTGTCTTGCCTTTTTAATGAGCCAAAAGTATTTGGACGAATGGAATATCCTAAAATGGTCTTTGGTAAATTTGGATCGACTTGGGAGAAATGCTTTGGGCCATTGTTCACATGCTGTCATGCACACTCACTCCGCGACCGGCATGAGGACCCGGAAGTAAGACGGTTGGAGTTCAATTCATGCCTTTGCCGATGCGTTACCGACTCTCACGTGAGTACTCACCAATTCGGTTTGCTTCCTTGATTGAGTGTGTGTCGCTAGAACGCGGGTTTATTTGTGTAAATCCTTGCTCTTCGTGTAAGAGAGTTCTGAGATTAAACGCGTGGTTATCCTGCCTGCTTGCGCTACTTCCGCGTTTGGGTCTACCGTCCACGCAACACGGGCTAACTGCTAAGGTTTTTGTCTTCTCCCCACGGTCGCTCGTGACACATTTCTTATTAAAAATAATATTTTGGATCCATTTCAATCAGGTTTTCGTGCAAAACATAGTACTGAATCTGCATTGATTAAAGTTACAAATGACTTGCTTATGTCTGTGGATTCGAGGGATTGCGCGGTGTTGATATTGTTAGATCTTAGTGCCACTTTCGACACCATACTGTAGATCACGAGGTTTTGTTAGAACGCCTTCAACAGTGGGTTTGGTATTTCGGGTACTGTATTGAAATGGTTCTCATCGTTTTTGAATTCTAGAACTTTCTTTGTTTCTTTTAATGAATCATCAACTGCTCCAGCCCCTCTTCTGTATGGTGTTCCGCAAGTATCTGTACTTAGCTGCATTCTATTTTCGTTATATATGTTGCCTTTAAGACACATAATAACAAAATATGGGGTCTCTTATCATTGTTACGTGGATGACACGCAGCTTTATCTGCCCCTAAAATTTGGAAATCTAAAATCGATGCAACCCTTATTTGATTGTTTATGTTTTTTACATTTAAATGAGTCTAAGACTGAGGTATTATTATTTGGATCGCCGTCGATTGTTGAAATTCTAACCCCTGCCTTGGGACCACTGTTACCCTATATTAGATCTCATGTGAAGAATCTTGGGGTGATATGTGACTCAGATTTTTAATTTGAGAAGCAAATATCAGCTGTGGTGAAGTCGTCCTTTTATCATTGGAGGATTTTGGGTAAGGTGAGGGGCTGTTTTTCTTTAAAGGACTTTGAGGCGTTGGTTCATGCTTTTATTTCTTCACGCTTAGACTATGGAAACGCGCTATATTATGGGGTCAGTCACTCGGCACTAGCTTGTCTGCAGTTGGTTCAAAATGCTGCAGCACGACTTTTGACGAAATCTAGAAAATCTTGTCATATTATATGTCGATTTTAGTTTCGTTACATTGGTTGCCGGTGGAATATAGAGTTATATTTAAAATGCTTTTATTTGTTTTTAAGGCGATTAAGGGCGTAGCGCCTCAATATATGAGTGATTTAATTCATTCATACTGTCCTCAGAGAGCACTTAGATCATCTGATCAACTTCTGCTTACAATTCCAAAAAGTCGACTAAGAAGGAGGAGTGACCGTGCTTTTTCTGTGGCCGGTCCCACCCTTTGGAACAAGCTCCCATTCCATGTCCGTTCAGCTCACAGTATTGAAATTTTTAAATCGAATCTAAAAACTTATTTGTTTACTGAAGCTTTTAAACATGTGTTGTAGTGTTTTTTTATTGGCATTTTGATGTTTCTGTTGTTTTTAAATAATTTCTTTTTATTTTTCATGTAAAGCACTTTGGTCAACTATTGGTTGTTTTAAATGTGCTATATAAATAAATTAACTAACTAACTAACTAGTGCGCGTAGGAGCAGGGCTGGTGAGCAATTGCCACTAATGATCCCGGGCTTCTCCCCACGCTATAAAATACAGGGAGTGTCGCTCGGGGTCTGTTGGGAGACTGGACTTCTCTAAGTAGTCTAATCAACACTCAGCTGCACGCATAAAGTTACAGAATTTGTTGGGGAAAAGCATCAAGGAGACTGATTCTGGCCATTTTAATAATTCATTGATAAATTTGTGATTTCTTTGGTTTCAGCTGTACACTGTAAACCCGATTAAGTTGGCAAAACTCAAAATATTTGAGGTAATCAGTTACATACAATTTTTAAAATAATGATGTTTCCAATTTTAAGTAAACAGAACTATCAATCTATCAAAGAGTTTGTTGAACCTGTTGCAAATCAAATATATTGTTGCAGACAATCCAGCCCGGGAATCGAACCCTGTACTGTGATTGTAAATTCGTTTAATGTTTGACTTGTATTTCATAAGGTTTTGCCAGTGGTGGTACTGTACAGCGAAATGGGGGTCATTATTTATTAAAGAAAAGTATGATGATCAAAAACAGCCTACAACATTTCATTCTCATAAAACTGCAAAAACACAGAGGGGCTGAATGACAACGACATCTGCTTACACAGTAGCACGTCCTGACATTGTTTTAATTTTATGATCATTTAGTTTAATTTATTTCGGTATTATCTACTACTAATTTAAAGAACAGAAAATACAAGATGACCCAAAACCCTACAGGCATAGGCTTTCTAATTACACATGGTAAAATCTAAAGGCTCACTGTGTTAACAAATTCGATACTTATAAAATTTAATTCTACATTTGTACTGTAATTTTAGTACTGTGATTATGAATTCATTTAACTACAATGTTACACTTGATTTTATCCACTACTAAGTGCAGCTCTAAAGGAGCTGCGGCTCATTAATCCTTGAGAGAATGAACTAAGGTCTGATGCATAGGTCTGTAGTTATATAGCGCCACTCAGTGGTAAAAGCCAGCAAACGCATACCGTCGCCGTGAGGTGTGGTGACAAAACTAGAATACCGCTCGTCACACATTTGTATATAATTCTAGAATGTAATAAAATACATACACTCTATATTTTACAAATAAATCTCCACCACCAGGTTAACCGCTTTTGTCTTGAGGACTTTTGGCAAAGCACAACGATACATCTTTATAGATCCAGAAATCATCAGCAGTGCAAAGAAATGGCTAATACATCTGCAGAGAGAAGACGGCTGTTTTATAACACAAGGGAGTTTGTTCAATAATAGGATGAAGGTACCTATGTTACTTGAGCAGTATATACTACAAAGCATTTCTGAATTAATTTATTGATTTTGTGTTTTTATCTATATATCAAACATATTTAAATGTATTATAGGGTGGTGTAAATGATGATGTGACTATTACCGCCTACATCACAGCATCATTACTTGAACTGGGTAATACGGTCCAGGTAAGATCATAATACAATTACAATTTCAAAGTTTTCACTGCATTCCCAAATCACAGTGACACTGATTTGTTCCAACCAACCATGAGAATAATACAGAATTATAAAATTTTAATTGCCTTAAATTATTGATCAAGTAAACATTCACATCATATTTTTATGGAAAAGTTCTGCCTTTTTTGCATAATTTACATTTTAATTTCAGGATCCTGTTGTGAATAAAGGACTTATGTGTCTGAAGTCTTCTGTTGGTAACCTGACAAATGTCTATGCCACTGCACTACTGGCCTACACTTTCAGTCTTGCTGGAGAAAATGAAGTTCGGCAGCGTCTCCTAAAAGAGTTGGACACAATCGCCATTTCAGGAGGTACTAAATTATTAGATACTGTGTTTATTATTAGATTGATCATTATTAGATTTATTATTAGATTGATTATTAGATTTATAAAATTAATATTCGTAACAAATGTAAGTAAATAGATCCTACTGCAGTTTTTTTATGGCACTTCTGTGATCTCTATAAGCCTCAAGTGAGCACACTGTTACCTTTATTAATATAGTCAGCCTAGGATCAAATTGGCTGAGAGTCATGCTGCATCCTAGGCAACAGTGCTATGAAAAAGTATTTGCCCCTCATTTTATTTTTTGTTTATTTTTTGCATATTTTTTAGTTTAAATGATTTAGTTTTTAAGTTAGTTTTTAAATGATGATTTTACTTATTATGGGTAAAAAGTCCATCCAAACCTATCTGGCGTTATGTAAAAAAGTAACTTTGATAAAGTAACCTTGCTAAATCATAAATGAACTGTGATTTTGGGAAAGGCCTTATTACTGCCAGACCTGTTGAATGAAGAAATCATTTAAATAAAATCTGTCTGACAAAATGAAGCATGCTAAAAGACATAAAAAAGCAACATGATCTAAAGAAATTCAAGAAAAGATGAAAACCAAAGTAATTGACATGTTTCAGTCTGGAAAGGTTCACCAAGCATTTCAAAACCTTTGGAAATTCAGTGAACCATCCACGAATGAAAAAAAAAATTAATAAATGTGGTCGGCCTACCAAATTTGTTCCAAGAGCACAAAAACGACTCATCAAGGAGCTCATAAAAGAATGCAGAACAACATCTAAAGAACTGCAGGTCTCACTGTCACGAGCAACCGAGGGACGAACACAACAGCCTTAGCAGTTAGCCCGTGTTGCGTGGACGGTAAACCCAAACGCGGAAGTAGCACGAGTAGGCAGGATAACCACGAATTTACTCTTTTACAAAAAGAGCAAGGATCTACACAAATAAACCCGCGCTCTAGCAACACACACTCAATCAAGGAAGCAACCTGAATAGGTGAGTACTCAAGAAATCGTCGGTGAAGCATTAGTGAAGGCATAGATGAACTCAATGACTGAGTGATGTGAAGTGCCATCTCGTTTCCTTTTATGCTTCCTGAAAGCGCGACCGTCTTACTTCCGGGTCCTCGTGCCGGTCGCGGTGCGAGTGTGCATGACAGTACCCCCCTGTCCAGGACCGACTCTCGACCGTCCTGGGGTGGAGGATACCCAACGACGGTAGTCCTGTATGAGCTCGGGGTCAAGGAAGAACCGGGCCCGAATCCAAGACCGTTCCTCGGGGCCATAGCTTTCCCAGTCAACTAGGTACTGCATACCTATGCCCAGAGGACGTGAGTCGAGGATCCGGCGTACAGTATAGGCGGGACTACCCTCGATGATTCGGCGAGGGGGAGTAGTGTGGGTGGGTGTAACCATTGGTGAAGTGATGAAGGGTTTGAGCTGGGAGATGTGGAATATCGGGTGGATCCGGAGCGCCACAGGCAGCTGGAGCCGGTAGGTGACAGGATTGACGCGGAGGGTGATGCGATATGGACCGATGAATCTGGGGGAAAGCTTTTTGGAGGTGTAGATTTTTCGTGGACAGCCACACCTTGTCACCTGTGCAGAACATTTGTCCCGGAGGGTGTCGACGGTGATGCTGTGAGGTGTAGCACGTGTTGGCGCGCTGGATGGCCTCTTTGGCTTGAATCCAGGACCGTCGACACCTTCGGACCAACTGTTGGGCCGAGGGTACTTCAACCTCTGGTTCTTGATGTTTGAACATCGGACGTTGGAAACCCTGGCATACCTCAAATAGACTCAGCTTCGTGGCGGAGGAAACGTGGAGTTTGTGTGAGAGCTCCGCCCAAATGAGGTAGCGAGCCCAGGAGCGCTGGCTGTCGGCAACGAAACATCTCCGGTAGTGCTCCAGTTGTTGGTTGGCCCGTTCCATCTGACCATTTGTTTGGGGGTGGTAGCCCGAGGAGAGACTGCAGGTTGAATCGATCAGATGGCAAAAGGCCTTCCAGAACCGTGCAGAGAACTGGGGCCCCCTGTCCGAGACGATGTCCCTAGGGAACCCATGCAGACAGACTACGTGCTCTAATATCAGCTCGGCTGTCCTTTTAGCTGACGGTCTGGAGTCTGGTGAGGGCCACCAGGTGCACAGCTTTTTGGAGAACCGATCCACTATGGTCATAATAACATTTTTCCCTTCGGATGCCGGCAGGCCCATGATGAAGTCAAGGGCAATGTGCATCCAGGGTCGACGGGGGACTGGGAGTGGTTGGAGTTCCCCCGGTGTTGGTTGATTGGAGGTCTTGGCACTGGGCAGGCCCGAACGAACTCTTCGACATCCTTAGCCATTGAGGGCCACCAGAAAGCGCGCTGGATGTATTTGAGGGTGTGCTGTGTACCTGGGTGCCCTGACAGCGGCGAGGAGTGACCCCATTTGATGACGTCGGCCTTGATGTTCCTGGGTACAAAGAGTCGTCCAGGTGGGGCCCCTGTCGGTTCGGTCTCTGTGGCCTGTGCCTGGCGAACCCTCGTCTCCAGTTTCCAACGGAGCGGGGGGATGACTCTGGAAATTGGCAGGACAAACGTGGGGTCTGTCCGGCGATGTTCTTTGACCCCGGGAGGTTGGATAGGTGAAAATCAAAAGACTCAATAGAGCCCACCACGTCTGCCTGGGGTTGAGTTGTTTTAGGTTCTTGATGGTGATTAGGTTTTGGTGGTCGGTCCAGACGATAAATGGTTCTCTGGCACCCTGGAGCCAGTGTCACCATTCCTCCAATGCCCACTTTATGGCCAGCAGCTCGCGGTCCCCTACCCCGTATCTCTGCTGAGTGGGGTAAAATTTTTTGGAGAAGAAACTACAAGGGTGTAGTTTCTGGTCTGGACCTCGCTGGGAGAGAACAGCCCCAGCGCCCACCTCTGAGGCATCCCCCTCGACAATGAACTGTCGATCAGCATCTGGATGGAGGAGAATTGGAGTGGTGGTGAATCGATGGCAGAGTTCGTGGAATGCGGTGATGGCAGTGGAGTTAAGTTGGAATTGGTGAGATGATGGGTGAGTCAATGCGGTTAATGGTGCTGCGACTGTACTGTAGTCCCAGATAAAGCGACGATAGAAGTTCACAAACTCAAGAAACCGTTGAAGTTGTTTGAGAGTCTTGGGTAGGGGCCAATGACGTACAACCTCCAGTTTCTGTGAGTCCATGGCCACACCCTGGGACAAGATGGCAAAGCTTAGGAACGTGGTGGAGCGCTGGTGAAAAGCGCACTTCTACAGTACAGCCGGTCGGCGAGCAATCTCTTGAGGACCGTTCTGACGTGTTGGATGTGTTCTTCGGTTGTGCGGGAGTAAATGTGAACATTGTCTAGGTAGATGAATACCCATTTCCCCAACATGTCCCGGAGAACGTCATTGATAAAATGTTGGAAAGCTGCGGGAGCGTTACAGAGTCCAAAGGGGATAACCAGGCTTTCGTAATGTCCCGTAGGGGTGATAAAGGCTGTCTTCCACTCATTGCCCTCATTGCGTCGAGGGCTGAGTTGGTAAGAGGCAGCGGATGCCGTTTTTTTATGGTGATGGGATTTAGCCCTCGAAAATTGACACAAGGACGTAATTCGCCTGAACTCTTCTTTACAAAGAAAAACCCCGTGGCTGCGGGCGAGGAGGAGGGTCAGATGGTACCTTGACGGAGAGCGGAGGACACATCGCCCGCGTCTCGGTGGCGGAGAAAGAATATAGGCGGAGGGTGGAGCGGAGCCTGGCTGGAGCTCGATAGCCAGGGCGTAGGGGCGGTGAGGAGGAAGGTGGTTGGTGCGTCTCTTACAAAAAACCTCAGCCAGGTCTCGATATGCAGTGGGGATGGCATTGGTGTCGGCATCGAGGGCCTCAGACTCGCTAGAGCACATCCCAGCCGGCGCTTGTGGGCAGAGTTCGAGGCAGGTCGGCCCCCCATTGCAGGACCAGGAGATGAGAGGATCATGCTGTAGCAACCAGGGATATCTGCGGATGATGGGTGGCAAAGAGATAGAGGTGAGGTGAAAACGGATTACCTCCTGATGTTGGTCAATGGTGAGGGTGATGGGTCGAGTCTGGGTGGTGATGGGGCTGGAGGAGAGCGGCCGACCGTCGACAGACGTCACTTGAACTGGCTGGGATAACGCTTCAATTTCTACCCCCAATCTCTTGGCATAGGAGGAGTCAATAAAGTTTCCGGCAGCACCAGAGTCGATGAACGCGTTGCTTTGGACTCGTTTGTGGCCAAATTGGAGATGTACCTGAACCATGAGGCACAAGGAACTGGGTGTGGTGGCGGCGAGATGGAGGAGACCCGGTGAACTGCCCCCCTGGTTCACCAGGCCTGATCGTTTCCTGGGCGTGAAGGGTATATAGCTCTGTGGTGCGCCGCCGACCCACAATAGGCGCAGAGTCCCTCCCTGAAACGTCGTTCTCGCTCTGCAAGGTTCAAGGAGGCACGTCCTAATTGCATGGGTTCCCTGGCTCCCGTGTCAACCACGGCGAAAGGCAGACGCCCGAGCGGTGGTGGTGAAAGCTGGTGATCGGGGCGTGGGATGTGCAAAAGGGTTCGGGGGGCTGGCTTAGGGCGAGAGAGTAGGCGCTGGTCAATCCGGAGGGTGAGCTGGACCAGGCCCTCCGGTAGCCGGGAGCTCTGATCCGGCGAGCTCGTCCTTAATGTGGGAAGCCAAACCCTCGTAGTAGGCCATCTGGAGGGCGGCGTCTCCCCAGGTGATCTGCACGGCGAGGGTATGGAAATCCGCGGTGTAACGGCTCACAGACGAACCACCCTGCTGCAGATGGTACAGTTTGCTATCAGTCTCCACCATGTTTGAACGTCAGTTTTAGCGAGTGAATTCTCCATAGGAGTAAGCCATATCTGAAACTGCCCTAAAAACCGCCGTGGCCCACTCAGCTGCCTGCCCGGATAGCAACGAGACGAGGAGTGCAACGCGCAGTCAGTCTGTGGAGTATCTGGTGGAATTAAACTCAAAAACAAGATCTAATGCTGTTAAAAACACACTGCACTTCCCATCTGTGCCATCCCACTTATCTGGTAAAGCTATGAAAATGTCAGAGGAGGGGGGAGGGGCGGCGCCGCAGCCGCTACGGGGGACGTGGCAACAGCCGACTGAACAGCCGTCCCGCGGAGGGTCGCGTTCTCCTGCCGCAGCTCCGCCACCTCGCGGCGCAAAACTGCGACGTCTTGGAGCTCCTTTCGGGGAGACGCGACTTCACCACAGAGCTCATTGATCAGCTCAGCATGATGGTCAACCACAGCTCAGAGGCGAGCAAACTCCGCTGGGTTTACTGCTTTAGGCTCAGTCATTCTGTCACGAGCAACAGAGGGATGAACACAACAGTCTTAGCAGTTAGCTCGTGTTGCGTGGACGGTAAACCCAAATGTGGAAGTAGCGCGAGTAGGCAGGATAACCACTCGTTTACTCTTAGAACTCTCTTACAAAAAGAGCAAGGATCTACACAAATAAACCCGCGTTCTAGCAACACACACTCAATCAAGGAAGCAACCTGAATAGGTGAGTACTCACGAAATTGTCAGTGAAGCGTTAGCGAAGGCATAGATTACTGAGCGATGTGAAGCGCCATCTTGTTTCCTTTTATGCTTCCTGAAAGCGCGACCGTCTTACTTCCGGGTCCTCGTGCCGGTCGCGGTGCGAGTGTGCATGACACTCACTTGCCTTAAATAAGTTTATATTTACATTTAGGCATTTGGCAGAGGCTCTTATCCAGAGCGACTTTGAAAATTTCCATCATTGGATAGATCCTTACACTAGGTTACTTGATTACTAAGTACCATCAGTCAAACGCTGTGGGGAAGCGTGTTTTTTGGGGGGATTAACCCAAGTATTAAAGAAACAGATATGTTTCATTGAAAATGAATGTCCTTATGCAGCAGTCCTTATGCAGCAGAACAATTATACAAAACACACCAGCAAGTCATCCTCTAAATGGCTCAAAAAATACAAAATTAAGGTTTTTGGAATGGCTAGTTAAAGTCCAGACTCAATCCGATTGATGTCTTTAAACAGACCAGTTATGCTTGAAAACCCTCCAATGTGGCTGAATTAAAACAATTCTGCATAGAAGAGTGGGCCAAAATTCCTCCACAGTGATGTGAAAGACTCATTGCCGATGACAGTCATCGTAAAAGGTTGATTGCAGATCAAGGGTGTCACAACCAGTAGAACGGTTTAGGAGTAAATTACTTTTTCTCCCAGGTTTGGATAGCTTTTTTCCCTTAATAAATATAATAATTAAAAAATTGCATTTTGTATTTACTTACATTATCTTTGTGTAATGTTAGAATTTTTTCGGTGATCTGAAGCATTCAAATGTGACAAATATGCAAAACAATCAATAAATAAAAATCTGGATACTTTACATAAAAAAATAAATTAAATACTTTTTCACAGCACTGTAAGTGGTAAGTGAATGTTTAAAGAGTTTTTTTCTGTAGGCAGGATACTATATTGGACCCCTTGAAATAAATCCTAACAATATAACTGTGTATTACTGAACCGTATGTAAATTTACACATTTTGTAATATTACTAATTGTCATGGATGGTTGGTGGAAGGATTCAGACCACATTCATAATTACAGAAGTTAAGACTAAAACAAGATACAGTGGCGTTACCGTTGACAATAATTATATTCACTCAAATAATTATATATTTGAACAAAATCTGCAGGGCCATTCATCCAAAACTACTTCATGCTAGGAACACCAATACTGTATGTTCATTCTTTTAAATGGCCAGATTTAGAACATAATAATCACACAAAAAGCCAATAGTTGTTTAATAGTATCTAAATAATAATAGTTTAGTAAACCTAATAAATTAGCTTAATCTAACACAGGGAC
>JAAGKR010000627.1:151668-177653 GCA_011419295.1 Clarias macrocephalus | reverse complement strand
TGACAATCTAAGGTCTCTGTCTCAGAAGGAAGCTTTGAGTGCAGGCATTTGATTTGGATGTTGCGATTTCCCCCATATTTTTGACGTTTCAGCCACACCCACAGACTTCTAAAATGGCGGCCATTAGGGATTCACAAAGTTGGCCCAATAATGTATTTCAATTACACTCTTGCTTTTGACCTGGTTAAATATGTAGTCTGCATTATTAATGATTGTTAAATCATGTCATATTACATTAATATCACATCATAAACTCACACACACTTTTGTCTACCAGAACATTTAAGATATTTCCCTGTTTGATTTTGCTCTGAGGTTGTGTGTGCATGTGTGTGTTTGTATGTGTGCTTAGGGTTTTCTCCCATTTTAAGTATTAATTCCCATTTAAATTTTCCATGTACGGCCTGCTGTTCGCTTCCTGTGCTGCGAGCATACCCGATGCTCTCAGTCTGTTCCTCCTTGATCAATGCGCTTCTTGTATAAGCTTTTTTCTTTTTTTCCCCAGCCCTGTGTGTGTTTTATCCAGACAAATTGTCATTCTTCAAAAGAAATAAATTCTTATTTGGCCCGGGGCAGATTTTTCTGTGCGCATGAGCGCTGTTGAATGCTGTGCGCTCAAGCACGGGTTAAGTTCTCGACAGTGAATTTTATGCTGCATTAATCATTGTATTTAAAGAACTACACATTAGACAGAATGATAACACTCCTGCAGGCTCATGCACTTCTCCAATAATCTTGCCACATAACTACATGCACAGCCTTAAATTTACAACACTATAGTGTTGTCTCTGGCAAAGAAGTCTACACGTGAACAAATTAAACAGACCACCTAATGTTTATTATTTTTTCCCCTCTCCTTTCACTCAGCCTAGCTTTGTAAGTGAAGTGGGAGTCCCAGGACGCAGCGCTCTGGACAATGTCGAGGTGGCTTATGGGCGACAGGTGAGCGTGTTGTATACCGTATGTATACCAAAGCACTTTTGAATTCTTGGATCTAAACAGTCATAAGGTGTTCATTTTTTCCCATAACATGGCTCTAATAATAGTTTCTGCTGGAACTGAAATCATAGGTTTATTATTATGTACTTGTTCTAATGTTTTTTAAGTCTGTATGACTTAAATGGTGGGCGTACCGTGTTTTTAATAGATTAAAAAGCCGTAATTGTTGATATGATTATTTCTTTAAGGAGCATTTTCGAAAGGAGTCCCCAGTGTCCGAGATGTTTAATACTCTGCCATGTTAAAGCTGCGACTTTAAATTTTCTGATGCAAAAGAGTTTTCAAAATGGAGTCCATTAGGGTTTTTCTCTCTCATTTCCTGGTTTATTATTGCTTTAAAAGAGATGTCAGTGAAGGGACGACATACTGTACATGTTAAAATGAAAACAGGAAATAATTCCTTAATATTTGAAGTGTCTATAAATGGATAAAATGTACAGCATGTCGTTCTTTAACGGATAAAACAATATGCATGACTGCTTACTTTGTCCAATAGGAATAGACCACTTAAGGATGTACTGTTATTAATTAGCTTCAAGGTGGGTCACATCACACCATCTAGGTGTTGATTGTTTTCGTATACCAACGTGCCTTTTTTGTGTTATCACTCGTCTGTGTTTTTGCAAGATGTTAATTTAAGGGGATTTGTATGTCCACGTAAGCTCTCCTCCACTGTGTGCTCATACTATTTGCCTAGACTCCATCAGGTCATGTAATGCAAGCCCAGCATGCCGATTGATCCAAAAGATTGATTGGCCAGCTTGGGGCATTATGGGTTTTCTCTCTGTCCCTGCACAAAGTCGAGATCTTTCTCTCTCGGCCTTTTTGTTTTCTGTCTCATCAGTTTTTCGGTCACTTCTTTCCTGCAGTCGCCATGTGCCGCCATATCGCCTGCGGCATCCTGTTCCTCATCTTTGTTCTTTTTTTTGACGACCTTATAAACATCTTGATTGTTTTCATCCTGTTTTTTATCATCCGTTCCTTTTCTGCAAGGTCGTAATTCAAATTGGCATACAAACGTCCATGAGTATGCGTATGAGATTTATTCTATTTCCATCAGATCTACGTTTTCAACGAGAAGATTGTGAACGGACATGTTCATCCCAACCTGGGGGACTTGTGTGCGTCAGTAGCTGATAGTCTGGATGATAAGGTGAGTGCTAGTCACAGTTGCTGAATACTTTCGTGTTTTTTTTATTTTTATTTTTTTTACAGTTTCATGTTCATTTACATTATGATGATTTATGTGTTTTTGTAGTTGTCAGATTGTTAATATTCTGTGTGTGTGTGTGTAGAATGTGGTGGACATGTGGCTGATGGTGAAGCAGATGACAGACGTGCTGCTGGTGCCAGCCAAAGACACACTGAAGAGCCGAGTCTCTGTGGAGATGCAGATGGCATTTGTCCGTCAGGCCCTGACATTCCTGGAGAACAGGTTAGACAGCTGAGAGGACAACAGAGTTTCCCAGGGTGGGGTCGAAGAGTTGTCGACCTCTTTTCAATTAAGTTGACTTAATATTTAAATATATTATTATATGACCTTTTTTGATTCAGCTTATAGATTAATCATGTATATATTAGGTGTTAGGTTGTTCATTTATTAGAGAACTATGCAAAAATTATGTGCATATCAAGCGCATTAAGGATAAAATCATAGTATTGGTCAAAAACAACCAAGGCACGATATTTTCACTTTCATATTTTCACTTTCATCTATTCTGTAAATACATGCTATAGAGCAAGTATGCCTTCAAAAAAAACTGTAAAAGCTCAGAGAACCATAATTAATCAATTAGAGTCAATATTTAGCGTGATATTTGGGTTTAATGACCCTTTAGGTTGCTTATATAATGTGTTGCTTTCTTTTCCTTCATACAAGTATTATTCTGTTACAGTTGAATACTATATAGTGGAACAATAATGTTTGGAAATCAGAAATGTTTTTTGTGCTAATGCAATAATAAAGTCCTGAAATAAAAAAAGAAATGCATAGGAACGTTTGTACTAAAAACACAGGGTGCCCAGTTTTGACTCAACCTTTTATCTTTTATAATAATAAAAATGTTAAATATTTAATCTATTTGTTAAGTACTTAATTAAATGATCCATTTTGCATCTCATGCTATCATCAACCGTATCAATCGAGATCCATTTCATCCATTCCAATTGCATCCTCCAAAAATAAGTTGTTTTACTTTTTAAAAATAATCTTGTAATTGTTTTTACATATACCACTTTGAATGGACAAATTGTGTTATCCAAGTAATGTATAGATTATACATTTTAAATAATATATGGGTACGTTCTTAGCAGCATATCCTCCTGCTATTAGCTTAGATACTAGTTGTGTTGGATGCATGGTTATGTTCCATCAGTTAAGAGCAGAATGCAATCACTATATGAGTAGCCTGACCTAAAAGCATACCAGTGCTCTAAACATTTCAATACATTGTGATTAAATAAAGTATACTTCATATCATGACCTCTTTTCCCAGCTATAAGAAGTACACCATGGTGACGGTGTTCGGGAACCTGCACCAGGCTCAGTTAGGCGGAGTGCCTGGTACTTATCAGCTTGTGCACAGCTTCCTTAACATCAAACTTCCCGGCCCACTGCCAGGCATGCAGGTACTGCGACATCACTGCAGCACAGCCCGCCTCACCTCACACACTAATGTATGCCAGTGTATATCGTAGATAACAAAGTGACCGATTTTCCCTGCATGAGCAAATAAGCCTCTTAGTTCAGATGTGCTGGTGGAAAGTGCACATGCAAATGCAAGAGGACTAAAGACGAGCTTCCTGTTTGTGTTTGTGTGTGGGAACAGGACGGAGAGGTGGAGGGCCACCCGGTGTGGGCGCTGATCTATTACTGCCTGCGATGTGGAGACTTGGCTGCAGCCATGCAGGTGGTGAACCGAGCGCAGCACCAGCTGGGAGATTTCAAGACCTGGTTCCAGGAGTATATGAACAGCCCTGATCGCCGGTGAGTTCACACAGCACGCAGTCAAAGCAGAGTTCTTTTACTGCCTGTATACAAACATCATCTTTAGACAGAAAGAGTTAACAACTTTGTCTTCTGTTTGATCAGCCTGGCACCGGCCACCGAGAATAAAATACGACTGCATTATCGGCGCATGTTGCGCAACAGCGCCGATCCATACAAGCGTGCCGTCTACTGCCTCATCGGCAAGTGTGACATCGCCGACAATCACGGAGAGGTAGCTGATAAAACAGAAGACTATCTTTGGCTCAAGGTAAAATTTTGCCTTTTTTTCTTTTTCTTTTTAGTAACTACAGTGTCCCAGTAGTCTCCAAACGCAGGGAAAATTAGCACTTTTAGCAAAGCTTTTTCCTACATAGTTTACTTTCAGAAAGTCTTTAAGAATCCCTTTGACGAAATTTTAGTTGTTAATCCTATTTGCACAAATTAGAATAATAATAATTATTATTATTTATTTATTTATTTATTATTATTATTTTTTTTTTTACCTCTATTTATCATTTTGTGGTTCTGCTTCGTCCTTTGTCTCGTAGCTGAACCAGGTGTGTTTTGATGAAGATGGAATCAGCGCTCCACAGGACAGACTCACTCTGTCCCAGTTACAGAAGCAGCTCCTGGAGGACTACGGTGAGATGCAGACCCACGAATCAGCTTCCCCAGATTTCCATCAGGCTGCAATTTATCATGTACATTTCCATAACTCTTCATGGCAAAGGAGTTCATAAAGCACTCTCTAAACATTAGACGCTCTGGTCAAAACAAGGCACCGAGGCAATACATCACCAGCTGATTCCTTGATTAACACCCCTCTTGAAGGAAGAGATTCAGGAGGAGGAAATTTATTCTCCAGCAGTTAGTGTGTCCTAGATAAGCTCCCTCTCCTCTCTTTGACTTAAAACTTCCTCTCGCTGCATTTTAAAAGGCGCTGCGCTGTATTTCCTCCACCTGCCTGATGAGTCAATCTTATCTCTCACGATGCCCCACAACTAGACTGCATTAAACACTTGTGCTGATAAGGGCCGCTCCACTTCCAGCTGCAGCTCTTTTCACTGCTCTTTTTATAAGCGGCAGCTCGAATCTCAGCATAAATGAGTGGGGATTATTTTAGCTCCTGCGAATGGAAAGAAAGCAGCCTATTTAAGAGCTTCACAGCTATAGAGAATTTTATGGAACTCATCACTTGCTTTAAGGAGCATTTATATTTCTTCACATGCTCATCTTGTTAGATTTACATATATACAAAAATATTCGATATATACAGTATATGATCACCTACTCGAGTTTTTTTTTTTTTTTTTTAAGTGATGCACGTGTGTTCGATAACATTTCGACCTTTTTAAAAATAATTAACTCTTTGTTCTTGATGCATTTTTCAATCAACCAGTGTAAATGTCTAATTCATTAAATGTTTCCAATCTGCAACTTTTAGGCAGCATCGTTGTGGCTTCTGTATCAACACTTCCAAAAATATTGCTGTACTAATTGCTACTGTGATTGTTCTCCACAGGCGAGTCTCATTTCTCAGCGAGTCAGCAGCCATTCCTTTACTTCCAGGTGCTCTTTTTGACTGCGCAGTTCGAGGCAGCCGTAGCGTTCCTCTTCCGAGTGGAGCGTCTGCGCAGTCACGCTGTGCACGTGGCTCTCGTCCTTTACGAACTTAAACTACTGCTCAAATCGTCGGGACAGAGCGCACAGCTATGTATGTTGGTGACAGATTTATGCAGACACTATAGCATGGTATTTTTGTCATTGTGTGTACTGTACGTTCAGTCGGTAGGCTTACACAAAAAGTGTATTTGATTTAAAAACGAATAAGCTTGATCCGGATACAATTCCCAGAGTATAGTTTTCCAAGCCACCTTTGAGAGATGTCTGAAAAACAAATATGATTGTCTACATTGAAAGATGAATTACAAATAATAATCTTTTATTATAATTATTTATTATATCATTTAATTATAATGATTTTAATATGATTCCCATTAATACTAGACCAAAACTAATGGTATAAATATTGATAGTGTTTGTATCGTGTAACTGAAAAATCATGTCTTAGCGAAGAGGGCTTTTGTATGATGTATCTGCAGTTTTCATTTTAAGAACGGTGGCATTATAATATAATTAATTCTGTATTTGTTGTATTGTTCATTGGCGATCCTGTTTGTTCTCTCAGTGAGTCAGGAACCAGGAGATCCCCCCATGGTCCGCCGCCTAAACTTCATTCGCCTCCTCATGCTCTACACTCGAAAATTTGAAGCCACAGACCCACGAGAGGCTCTGCAATACTTCTACTTCCTGCGGTATGTACATCTCACTAAACCCCAACAAGCCACCGCGGACCTGACCTTGGATAAGCGTTCAATTTGAACGCTTTCTCCTGAAAAGTGGCTGGTTTACCTAGAATTCGCCTTACCTTCAGTACAGGAATTGCTCTCTTTCTCTAAGAAAGGATAAATAATTCATGAGGGCCTTTATGGGTTCGCTCTGACTCGTGATTATTTCCCTGAATAATTAAGCCGTTTTCACACATCTAGATCTTTCGAGTGTTTCTGAAGACCATCTGGTTGACCATTTTACAATCATGTACTGACCTGTTATAAGCAAGACTGTGTGTGCATTTTTCAGGAATGAGAAAGACCACCAAGGAGAGAACATGTTCATGCGCTGCGTCAGTGAGCTCGTCATCGAGAGTCGAGAGGTAGGGTGGGGTTATGCCTCAGAAATCACAGTCAATTTCTGCTTTATTGCACTTCTCTGAATTCCTAACCTGACTTTTTCCTTTTATAGTTTGACATGCTTCTGGGAAGGCTCGAAAAAGACGGAAGCAGAAAGGTATGCCTCAAGGTTCTGCATGCTGCCTTGCAGCATTATATAACTCGCAGGGCGGCTAGAAGAACGCTTTCTGCAATCATGCCTCTATTCAAAGCTTCTCCCGGAGCTTTATTTCACCTCATTGTACTCATGCTCATTCATTATTGTACCCATTCAGCTCTACACAGGCTGTAAAAATCTCCTATTGTTTCAGCACTCACGAAATACAATGTTTCCTTTGTTCTTTTGGTGGACAAGATAAAAAAAAAAAAATACAAGCGTGTGTCCTGAAATGCTGCCCGCCCCTAAAAAGGGATTGTGTGAATCCTTTCAGCCTGGCGTGATTGACAAGTTTGCCGGAGACACACGAGCCATCATCACCAAAGTGGCCTCAGAGGCTGAGAACAAGGGCCTGTTTGAGGAAGCTGTCAAGCTCTATGAGTTAGGCAAGGTTAGTGAAAGCATGACACAGGAATTAGACCTTTATCATGTGCATAACAAAAAGGCATTTTTCTGAGTTTCTGCTTGCTACTGATAGAACCCTGATAAGGTGCTGGAACTGATGAATAAGTTGCTGAGTCCAGTAATTGCCCAGGTCAGTGCGCCACAGTCAAACAAAGAGAGACTCAAGAACATGGCGCTGGGTATTGCTGAACGGTACGTCTCTCCTTTCTATCAACCTTGAAGACATTGATTTATTACACACTTGAGGGAAAACTATTATTTTTCTTGTCTTATTTTTGTCTCACAAGGTAGTATTACATGCCAGTATCACACTGGGACATTAGTTCAGTTGTAGTGATGTTTAATAGGAGGGGAAAAAGTCTGTGATATAAGAATCAACATTTCCTGTCAATTCTGAGAAACAAAAGCCATTATAACAAAGTTCCAAGATGCAATGATGGAATATACAGTAGGATACAGTTGTGCTGAGTGACGTCTTTGCTTATTATGAGGTGACCCACACTTTGACGCTGTTGTTGGTATTAGCATGAAAGTTGACGCATTAGTACTTGAGCTATTTCAGTATACAAGTCTACAGATGAGCAAGTAAGAGAGATGGACAGACATGAGTAACAAAGCCCTGCTGCACTGGTCTTTCAACGTAGATAGGTTTAAATCCCAATGGATCCAATAGGTAGATGAATGGCATTTGGGGTAACAGGAATCCATTAACCAAAATGAAAACAGATGGACAAAAAGATAAATTTAAAGTAAAAAAAAAAAAAAAAGTAAATCTCATTAAATGAATGTCTTGCTCATTCCGTAGAGACGCTTTGGTTGTTGATGCTGTTGTGATGCCGTTATGGTTCTAGGTTTCGCACTAATGGTACAGCTGGAGAGAAGTCTGTGGATAGTACCTTTTACCTGCTCCTGGACCTCATGACCTTTTTCGACGAGTATCACGCCAGCCACATCGACCGCTCATACGACGTGAGTTAAGATGGAATCTCAGTTTTCAGAAATGCATAATGCGCCGCTCATTGCACTTTTATAACATTTTCCTTTGTGCGTTTCAGGTAATGGAGAGATTAAAACTGGTTCCTTTGAGTCAAGACCAAGTAGAGGAGAGGGTAGCAGCATTCAGGAACTTCAGCGATGAGGTGAGGGTGTTCTTTATCAGAACAGTTCATAATCTTTTGAAATGAAATTCAACTGTCATTTAAATGGTGTGTTTGTTTCTTCTGTCCCTACAGGTCAGACACAATTTATCTGAGGTGCTTCTTGCAACTATGAACATTTTGTTCACACAGTACAAGCGCCTGAAGGGGGCAGCAGCAGGAACCCCGGGCAGACAACAACGTGTATTAGAGGACCGAGACTCGGTGGGGAAAATCAGAATTGTTTTAGAGCAGAAAGACAATTTTATAAAAAATAGTTAGACAATAGTGAGACACCGTTATTACGCTCCTGTTTTTGGTAACTTCATCTTAACTTCACATTTAATCTGATGATCTGTGATCGACATGCATGTGAGCCATGGATTGTTTGCAAACTTTAATCATCATAGAGCAAAACTGTCTTGTTGATGCTGTATACATTATATTTTCTTTCGATGGAACTCTCGTGCTCTTGCTTTGTGTTCATGTTTTGCCAAATGACATTGACAAAATCCCCTAGGCAGTGATGAAAGCCCAAACTCTCCAACAGCCCACGTCATTACTAGCACTCCTACTGTACATTAGTTATATATGCACATACATTGTTTCACTAAAATAATCCTTATTTCTTTATTATCAAGATACTAAAAATTTGCCAATTTATTGTTAAGGTGTCATTCACTGCTGTTCAAAGGAAGAATGGCAGTACTTTGAACAATAGTGAGTAAAAAAAAAAAAAAAAAGTAAATTTTTTGAAAAATCATTCTCATTTTGCACTTTAACAAGTATTGTGTAGTTTATATTAAGATTTAGTTTAAACTTTGGCCATCTTTCCATTGAAGACCATTTGTTATAAGTAGACCAAGTTCTATAAGTAATAAATATAAAGCAAAGTTGTATTTGTTCTCCCTTTTTTGAGCAATAAAAATGATCTGAGCCAATATCGTGATACGAATTGAATCACAAACTTTGTTTGTTTTCACACTTAAATCATTTCCTGTTTAAGAAAAGCATCCTGAGCTCCCAATATTTTAGACATCTTTAGGGCGGACTGATTCCGTCAGATTTTTGGCTTGTAATTTTTCATCATTTTTGCCTTTTTTCTAGAGTTCAGCTTTTGATAAGTTTTGTCAGAGTGCTATTCATACAGTAAATGAAATGTGGACTGTTGGTGAAATGTTAATAATGCAGTGTCGTCTTTCACATTTGCATGCACAGATACTGCGCAGCCAGGCTCGGGCACTAATCACGTTTGCTGGGATGATCCCATACCGCATGGCCGGAGACACCAATGCCAGACTGGTACAGATGGAAGTCCTGATGAACTGAGAAAAAAATGCATGAGAAAATGTCCCTGCAGTTTTACCTTCTCCCATAAACTTCCGAGTTCCAACTCCCATTAATTTTGTTTCTTCATGATTCATACCTTGTTGTGAGTTTATATTTGTAGTCTTCATAATTTTGAAAAATAAAAAAAAAATCTGTTTATTTTGTGTTTTGTTTTAATTTCTTTCCTCACCACCTTGTTTCATTTGAGTTCTGCCCTTTTTATGCCTTTATTTAATTTTATGTTTAATCCATTTGATCAAAATCATTCATAATTTTTTATCATTTACTTCGAGCAGTTTTGTATACAAATTCATCTAACCATATTTCCAATCTGATAAATAACTGTGTAGATAACTGTAACCATTTACTTTCACATTTCTACAGAATATTCATACTTTTTATTGAGGTTGACTTGAAAGACACCACCATCGCTGTTTCTCTGCCATGATGGTTGACCACAAGCCATTTATACAATAGGTGCAGGAAGTGAAGTTGGTTTATGTGACATTTTCTCCACAGATGGAGAGATTTGTTGAAAGAAATGTGCTTTGTTTGGGATTTAGAAAAAAATTAAAATTAGCATCTGGATCTGCTGTACTAATTTACCTGTTCATTACTTTGTTATTGCAGTGCAGTATTTGGTACTATAGTCAATCCTTATAAACCACATGGACATGGCCATTATATGGTCATTTAAACATAATTTTTAAACAAGCCATCTGCATAAGATGGTGAGTGTAATGGTTTGTTAAGATTGTCCATATGACCACATGAAACCCAGAAGACTCGAGCAGGAAGCAGATGTCAAGATGAGGTGTGTGTGCTGCAGCTGGTGTTGTGAATCAGGCCGATGCCACACGTCCGCGATAACCCGGCTATTTCACAACACCAGGGTGGCCCCACACTGCTGCCAACATCGTGAAGAAGAACATAACCTTTGACTGCTGCCTTTTTCATATGATTCATATGATGTTTTATACACTTGAAATAAAAATGTCGGTTACACTGGAAACTTGTATTTCAGTGCTTACAACTTTTTTTTACTTGTGTCTTTTGTAAAACAAAGTGCATTATTGGTCTTGCTTGGAAACACACTTGCCATTCCAGCTGTTCCAACAACTACAAGTGTTCTATGGGGCTGTAAAGCGACCACTTATCAGAACCCTGCGATGTTAATTCTTTTGTATGGCTAATTATAGAAAATTAATCAGAAAGCTGAAAAGAAGACAGCCAACAGGGGAGCACCTGTGGACAGATTTGTACGATCTGCTCTAATTGCACAGTGAAGAACCCAGCAGTGAGCCTTCCAGAGCAATTTCTGTTGAAATAATTACTTAACCTAGAGTTGCACCTTGGGTCACATGTATTTGTGGAACTGAGTGTGTATGTTAATGAGGAACTAAAAGAATGATTATTCAGTGCCTTAGGCCAAAGTCGCTCAGATGAAACGCTAACGATTTGTCATAATGTTTTACATGGCATTACATGACTATCTGAAGTGAAGGTCACCAAAAAATTAACTAAAGTGCTGCAAATCTGTTCAGTGTTTGGGCTTATCAGGTATTTTAGTTTAGCACATAACGAATAGAATTAGTTTGCTTTTATAGCCTCTGCACATTTATGCTTCTTATTCAGCACTCATCATTTTTATGATTGGTTTTGGAAATGTTCCATAGACGCTCAAAATAGCAGGGGAATTGGTCAGAATTTAGGAAAGCAAAAAAATGTCCTTCAGAGCCGCTGGCAAGGTTATTCTGCTTTAGATCTCAATCACTGTGTTATGATCTTGTTAACAAGCTCAAGTACAAGCCAAAACCCTTGAGGCGGCTATTTAAGAGTTACTGACCGTTACCCAAAAAAGAAAAAAAAAGCCAAATGGCCCTGAATTTGTATAGTCCAAGAGTAAAATCAAGAACATTTCCGGTTCAGGTACAATATAACCCATGCACCAATCCCCCGCTCACACTGGTTTCTCCTCACTCATGGAGGACACGCTGCATCATAATGAGGTGATCAACCTCACCTCATTCAGAGGCCCAAACTCTACAACGCTCAATGGTAGAGACAACCGGCGTTACACTATAGAGGAAACAGGTGGTTATGAGCTGAATGGAGTGACCCCACGTGGCTCTGCTGTGCTGACTGGATACGATACACTAGATACTCCACCTAGTTATGACTTTTATGCCAACACTGAGGTTTTTGGGAGAACAAAAAAATTAAGACCATCTCTTTTTCAGCTACACTCCAACAATGAGGTATGTGGAACTGCATTAGATTTCACTAGATCCATGGTGTGGATCATAATGGATTATGTAGGCTTAGTTCTTTAAATTATAAAATATAAATTTGTCAACGGCGTGCTTTCATGTATGAATAGAAATAACTGTGATGTTGTGTATGCACTGTATATAAAAGATCATTTTTAAATGGTTTATTCTTTAGGATGATAGTTCCCCACCTCCTCTGTACGAGGAGACGAATGGTAACAAAGAGAGTCCGGATGAAGAGCTAGGAGAACCTCCTCCAGAACCCGCTCGCTTTGGATGGGTCCAGGGGGTCATGGTGAGGGGCAAATAAAGCTTATCTACAGAGTGTATGGTATAATATTACTAATAAGCACTTTGGGTACATAATACCGTATAATACGCGTTGGAACAAAAGGAAGCATTGGCTGATTAGACTACTATTGTGAATTCTGTCATTCTTGGCTTTTTATACCCTTTACATCAAACTAGTTATTGTACATGTTTATAAAAAGAGTGAAAAGACCTGAGCCTTCATGGCTAGTGCAGAAATAGAAGTTCTCTCCTAATAGTTGTCTTGTTACTTGGAACACTTATGATTTTGTTCCACAGGTTCGTTGCATGCTCAACATCTGGGGAGTAATTCTGTACTTGAGGCTTCCCTGGATTACATCTCAAGCTGGAATTGGTACATCAGCCTTTTTTCTTTACTTTAATTCCAGCAAGTCTCATTCGAGGGATGGTGTGTAAGCAAATGGGTGCAATGACCCTGTGAATATCAGGTTGAAGTTCAAGGTCTTCATTTATAAAGATGTGAATTGTATGTTAACACACTATTGACGATTTATAATTCATCAAAACATGCGCCTGATTCTCAAATATTTTTATACAATGAGCCTTTTTAAAAATATATATACTGTATAGATAAATTACAAATTATTTATAATAAGATTCCCAGCTAATGCCCAAACCCCAGCCACTGGTCCCAAGTGCAGGTCCCAAGCCCGGATAAAATTAGTGGCTTGGGTCAGGAAGGGCATCTGGCGTAAAACCTATTCCAAGTTGTTGTGCAGAGCAGCGAAAAGGTTATTACAGTATATTAAACTCACCTGAATACAAGCGCATGCCGTCGGAAGGTGTGTACAACTGTCATAGTTTATGGGAGCAAATAAAGGTTTCCACATATTCTTTACACCCAATATCAATTATGTACCAGTAAAATGGTAACAGGACCACTGTCACCAAATGCATTTATGCCTTTGAGGAGCAAAGTCCAGTCTATCTACTAATGAAGCACGAAGAAGAAAAAGAAATGCTGAAGAAAGTCAATGCTGGCTGTGAAGAACGGTACCAGCCAGCACATATCAGCTTGCTGTTTCTGGGTCTTAGCTGGCAAAGGTTCAAGGTTTTTGGAGGTTGGCCTCCAAATTCTCCAGATTATACAGGACAAACAAGTCCAATCCATAGAAGTCGCACATTGCAACTTATAGCACTTAAAGGATTAAGGCCAATATTCTGCAGGTTTCTCTTGTGCCACCAAAATGGTGTATATTATGATAAATAAATATATGGACACCTGACCATCACAAACCCATATACAGTAGGTCCATTCCAGATTCATGCTGTTATAAAAGCCTCCACTCTACTGGGAAGGATTCGCACTAATTTTTGGAGCATGACTGTGGGGATTTTTCCCATTCAGCCACAAGACAGTTATTGAGGTCAGGCATTAATGACAAACGAGAAGGCCTGGTATTCACTCAGTGCTCCAGTTCACCTCAAACGTGTTGAACGGGGTTGAGGTCAAGGCTCAAAGATAAGTGGTGTTAGCGAATCTGTGACACAAGTTTGGTGACGGCTCACATGTAGCACGAATGTGATGATCAGGTATGCATAGCCTTTTTTTTTTTTTTTTTACCATATTTTTGACCATATTGTTTATTTTAATGACACTGTAAGTATTCATCAATCTTAATTTGTGTCACTTTAATGTATATATAAGATTACCATGTAATATGAAATACAAATAATTCATGAATACAGCCCTTGTATTTGTCATTAAACATATTGTATGTATCCTTGCGTGTTCCATTAGTTTCCATCTTTATATTAATATAAATCTAAATAATAAAAATTATTCTTGTTCCTAAGGTTTGACTTGGATTATTATCCTGCTTTCCTCCTGCATCACGGGGATCACTGGCCTTTCTACATCTGCCATTGCTACCAATGGCAAAGTCAAAGGAGGCAGGGTTTTTTACTTCCTTAACTCAGCCATTTAACTATCCATTCCATGACAAACCTATCTGGAAATGGCTGTAATTCTTATCATAATTCTTCCACAGGTGGCACTTACTTCCTGATTTCACGCAGTTTGGGTCCAGAGCTTGGAGGATCTATTGGACTGATCTTTGCGTTCGCTAATGCAGTGGCTGTGGCTATGCACACTGTAGGCTTTGCTGAGACTGTCCAATCAATAATGCAGGTGGGCTTTGCACATGCTGCTGTTTTCATACTGAGTGTCCTCTTTCTCTTGAACTGTCCTTTTTAATGCCAACTCAGGAGAGCGGTACAAGCATGGTAGACCCCCTTAATGACATCCGCATCATTGGTGTAATCACTGTCACCTGTCTGCTGGCGATTTCTTTAGCTGGTATGGAGTGGGAGTCCAAGGTCTGTGTCAGAATTGAAAAAGTTTTATTTTAATAATATATTTACCCAGCTTCTGAATTAATCAGCCCATCCTAAACAAACTGTGTTCTTAATCAATCCATCAGGCCCAGGTTTTGTTCTTCATGGTTATTATGGTTTCCTTCGCAAACTACATCGTTGGTACCATCATCCCCGCCACTCCTCAGAAGCAAGCTAAAGGCTTCTTCAGCTACAGAGGTACAGTATGGCATGATTGTAGATGATATGCGTCCTCTCAACAGATCACATACTGTATGTAAGTGCGTGCGGCTCACAATGTGCTTTTCTCCGTGCCTACCAGCGGATATTTTTGCAGAAAACTTTGTGCCCAGCTGGCGTGGCCCGGGGGGCAGCTTCTTCGGCATGTTCTCCATTTTCTTTCCCTCAGCCACAGGCATTCTTGCAGGAGCCAATATCTCGGGAGACCTGAAGGCAAGTTTAGCTATTTCAGTCACCCATTAATTCATTTGAAGCCGTGCACTACTTTATGTCATGAAGGACATGTGTTCGCCTATTTAGTTTGTTTTTCTGTTATTCTAACACATCCACATACATATCCTTATAGGACCCAAATGTGGCTATACCCCGTGGCACAATGCTGGCTATTTTCTGGACCACCATATCTTATCTTATCATCTCTGCTACCATTGGTAAGTGGCAGCAGCATATACTGTATATTTGAAACAAAACTAATCATACAGTTGTACTATTTGCTGTTTTCAACTGACCATCTGTTTGTCAGATTGTTCTGATTGCTTTCATCTGATAGTTATCATTATGCATTTAAATGCATCAGGATTATGCCTGGAGTGGCATGATGGCAGAGTGACTAGAGGTACCATCTTATGGCTCAAGGGTTGAGCCTGAGTTTAAGATTTTTGCACACTTTCCATGCGCGTTCCCTCTGGCCTCACTGTTTTTGGATGGCGGCCCCCCCACGCCGCCATCCAAAAACATGCTAGAGTTGAAGAAAAACAGAATGTATACTGTAAGGTGGGTGCATGGTGTGCTGTGATGGACTGCCATTTTTACTCCCTTTTTGAGCCCAGCGTTCCTGAAATGGGCTCCAGATCCAGTCTGACCCAGATTAGGGTAAAGATGAAGATCAATGAATAAATGTATGGATGAAAAGATTTCCTGATTGTCAACATCCTGAAATAAAGTGTTTTTTTTTTTCTGTCTCAGGCTCATGTGTAGTACGGGATGCTTCCGGTGATATCAACGACACTCTTCTAATCTCTGGGTCTGATGTTTCGGACTGCCTGGGGACTGCCTGTAAATATGGCTGGAACTTCAGTGACTGCATTACCAACAACACATGCACTTATGGCCTTAGCAATAATTACCAAGTACCCATAAGTTTTACATATATATAAAATATTATTATTATTAAAGCTCCAGTCGATATATGAACTGATTTATTGAGACTATTTATTGACTTTTTTTCTTCACTTAGACCATGAGTATGGTGTCTGGAGTTGCTCCACTGATTGCAGCTGGTATATTTGGAGCTACTTTGTCCTCAGCTCTAGCTTGCCTGGTTTCCGCTCCTAAAGTATTTCAGGTGACTTTTGCTCTGTGTGTACAGTAGATCCAAGTGTAAATGTAATGTGCTCACCAGTGAAGTCAAATGATAAATGTAACGAATTTTTTTTATTACTTGTTTTGTGCTAGTGTCTTTGCAAGGACAATCTGTATCCAGGGATTGGATTTTTTGGAAAAGGCTATGGAAAGAACAACGAGCCGTACAGGAGCTACCTCTTAGCCTATATCATTGCTGTGTGCTTCATTCTCATTGGTAGGCAGAAATACAAAAAAAAAATTCTCACCTATAGGTGTTTGTACGGTGGCCGTGAAGTGCAAAACAAATTAACAAAACCGAAAACAAAATAACATTCAAAGACAAAATAACAAATTCAAAACCAAATTAACAAAACCCAAAACAAAATAACAAATTCAAAACCAAATTAACAAATCCAAAAACAAAATAACAAAACCCGAAACTAATTGTTAATTTGGTTTTGAATTTGTTATTTTGTTTTGGGTTTTGTTAATTTGTATTGCACTTCTCGGCCAGTCAGATACAAACCGGAAAAAGTAGGTATAGTTTGCGAATTAAATTCTTACCGCTGATTGGCCGAGACACCTGTCACTCAAGATAAACAGGAAGTAGGAAATGTGTCTTTTTCTTGTGTCTTCTGCTTCATTTTAAAACCATTTTTCGGTGTGCTTAATTAAGAAAACATTTAAATTTTTCATTAGAAAGCAAGGAAATGGAATTTATTCAACGTTACTTTGAGGACGGACATTCGTATGCCGTGATTTTGGATATGCTGATGACATATCACGGTATAAAGATTAGTTTGCGAACTGCTTGTGTCTCTTTTAAAAGCAAAATATTGTTTCCACAAGAACTGCAAAAATTTGGCAGAACGCCATATTTGAAACCACAATAAGGACAGTACATGTTTGCACATTCATACACACACGAATCTACCGCAGCTACAATAGAATATACTTCCTGTATATCTTGAGTGACAGATGTCTCGTCCAATCAGCGGTAAGAATTTCATTCGCAAACTATACCTTTTCCGGTTCGTTTCTGAACGGCCGAGAGGTGCAAACAAAACCGAAAACAAAATAACAAATTCAAAATCAAAATATCAAAACCAAAAACAAAATAACAAACTAAAAATCAAAATAGCAAAACCGAAAACAAATTAACAAAACGCAAAACAATATAACAAATTAGTTTTGGGTTTTGTTATTTTGTTTTTGAATTTGTTATTTTGATTTGGGTTTTGTTATTTTGTTTTTGAATGTTTTATTTTGTTTTAGGTTTTGTTATTGTGGTTTTTAATTTGTTATTTTGTTTTCATTTTGTTAACTTGTTTTGCACTTCTCGGCAACCGTATGTTTGTGAGCCATATACTGTACAGTACTTCTATCAGCCATTCAACAAATCTAACTTTTTATAAAGTCTTTATTTATACCTCTATACACATACACATTAATTCTGTTCTTTTGAATGAAAGATTATTTAATTGCTTTGTATTGCAACGTATTGTATGACATATACCTAAGCCATTGTTCTACTGATTTTGCCATTTTTCTTCACTTTCACCTTTCCTTCCTATATGTTGCACTCTGCTCAGTGCTTGGTCTATAACTATTTTGTCTTTAAAAGAACCACTGGAAAGGACAAAGTGTCCCAGTGTTGCTAGGATTATGATTTAGATGCCCAATTTAGCTAGTTTAAAAATATGTAGTAGCCACCATGATTTTGTGTTTATGCAAATAATTGGAAAGGAAAAAAGACATGTAGTGTGTGCAGATAATGTTGTTCCTAGGTTTAATGAAATATGGAGATTTTGCAAACATTGGAAGAGGGAGAGGGGTATTATCGAGTGAATAATCTCTTACATTTAAAATGCATGGACATACTGGTCACCTTGTTTCCTTTTGAAAGGATAAGAAAAACAAGAAAAATGTGCTCCCTTTCTCCCTTCTCTAAAGCCTAATTTATTGTTTTTGGGGAATTAGGGGGGGATTCAAGTGTTGTTTCAATTGTTCAAATTGTTTTTGATACATGGATAACACAAAAAGTTTTCTCTGCAGTTTTGTTCGAAGTCTATGCCCCTGTCAAAACTCTTTGGTCACAAACTCCTGATGCAATACAGTTTCTATGTGCACCTAATTAATAGTTACGTTATACTGATATCTAAAATCTATTTCAGCTGAGCTGAACACTATTGCTCCTATCATCTCCAACTTTTTCCTGTGCTCTTACGCCCTCATCAACTTCAGCTGTTTCCATGCCTCCATCACCAATTCTCCAGGTGAGAATGCAAATTTTGATTTATTTATGTATAATAAGCTGTATTAAAAAGTATTTTTTATGGTCAGCTTATATCAGATCCCATCTATGTGTCCAGGTTGGCGTCCTTCGTTTAGGTACTACAGTAAGTGGGCATCTCTGGTGGGTGCTGTGGTGTCAGTGGTCATCATGTTCTTGCTCACCTGGTGGGCTGCTCTCATTGCCATTGGGATAGTGCTCTTCCTTCTGGGATACGTGCTCTACAAGAAGCCCTGTAAGGCAACTATGCATTCCAACACATGCTAAAAAAAAACAATGCATTATTACCAGTTGCATATATAATCTTTTTTCGAATTGCACAAAAGTATAATCTAATAATATTTTCTTTTCCCTGTCTTAGCTGTAAACTGGGGTTCTTCTGTGCAAGCAAGCTCATATAACATGGCACTATCTTACTGTGTGGGTCTCAACCATGTAGATGACCACATAAAGAATTTTAGGTATTTCATATTCAATGAGGCAAATATACACAAAATCTACTGTACTACCACATCAACAGTGTTAACATTTAGTCAGGATCTGCAGAAGTCTTATACAAGTCACATGTGTTCTGTCTCCATTTCCTTATATCAACAAATTCCTTTGTTTTTATTGTGTTTTTTTTTTTTTTAACTCGTCTCTTTGACTCGTCTTTCAGGCCGCAGTGTCTAGTTCTCACTGGACCTCCCAGTTCCCGGCCAGCTCTAGTGGACTTTGTAGGCACCTTCACCAAGAATCAGAGTCTAATGATGTGTGGAAACGTAGTCACAGTAAGTCAATGTTGTCTTTAGAATCCAGACAATGAGCATGCCTATGTCCCTGTAGCCAAAAGAAAAGTCAAATAAAATTTATCATCAAAGTGATGCCTGTTCCACAGGGAGGCCCATCACCTGATGCTGTGGATGCTGCCAACAGTAGAGCTCATGTGACATGGCTCAATAAGCGAGGCATCAAATCCTTCTATAATGGAATAGTTGCTGATGATTTGCGCAGTGGTGCACAGATTTTGCTGCAGGTCATTCATCCATTGCATCTTCACATAAGTACTGGGGCTTGCATAAATATTTACCCCCTTTGAACCCTTTCACATTTTGTAGTGTTTTAACCTGGAGCTAAAACGAACTCAACTCAGATTGTATTGTGAATCGAAACCAATTACACCATAATTTTGAGGTTTGAAAAAATATACATTCATCCAACTCCCGTAAATTACTTCCGGTGCACACCTATTCCAGCTGGACCACAGAGTTGTAAGTGAACCAACAGTATGATGGAAACCAGGGATGCATCATTTAATTTCAGCTCCAGGTTTTAACAGTACAAAATTTTGGAAATGCTCAAGGGGTGAACACTTGTACAAGGGAATGTATGCTTAGGAATTTTGTTTAATCCAACACCTCTGTACAGGATATTCTCCGTTCTGCGTCTTTATTAATTATTTGCTTCTTAATTGCTTTTTAACACCTAATTCATGTTTTGATGGAGATTTCTGGTGTGATTCCTCTCTGCTTGATCCTGATGTGTCTCTTTAGGGTGCAGGACTGGGTCGGATTCGACCTAATATCTTGGTAATGGGATTTAAGAAGAACTGGCGCAAATGTCCACCAACCATGATTCATAATTACATAAACATTTTACAGTGAGTCGTAGTTTCACCAGCACCAAAACTCAACCACTTTTGTTTAAATCCCTTGTGAAAATAAAAGATAATATAATTTATACAGTATGTCTATGTTTTAGTGATTCATTTGACCTGCAGTATGGTGTATGTGTCCTTCGGATGAAAGAAGGTCTTGATATATCTCATCAGATGCAAGCACATGGTAATGGTCATGTTTTATATATTGTGAATATATTTTAAAAATATATATTTTTCTATTAATTGGAAAAAGATTTTTGTGATCCTAATTTGACATGATCCTAATTTTACTGCAGTAAACCCAGGATTTGAGGCAGCAGCAGAGCCCGGGCTTGATGCAAGACCTCCTGTCAACACATGTATGGCAAAATACTGCACAATTTAAAAACAGAAGCAAACAATGGGTCTTACTTATCAAGATTGATATAAACTGATTTATTCATGAAATATTTACACAAAAAAATCCTTTAAAATAAATTCCTATTAATGCTTCTCAGAGTGCGTAAAAACTAACTAATGTAAACATTTTCTATAAAATATACTGTTGATTTTAATTATTTTTAATGACATTTTCAGCATTTAGCAGATGTCATTAACAAAATATAAATAAAATTAATTAAAAAGAAATCCTGCCGGAGGATGGGCCAGACAAGTAACTGTAAATTTTAAACACAACCTTCAGCTAATTAAATATTAAGTGCCTGATTATTAATATTAGCATTAATGTGTTGTTCAGTACCTTCACGGGAATAGAAATTACTTAAACTAACTTAAACTGGCTTGATTTTTCTTCATAATATTCGTCCTCACAGGTGTCTTCGAAATTTGAATGGGTTTGTGGGTATCACCATAAGCGGATGAGATGTGTCAGGAGACCATTTTGCACTTGATCGCTCATGCATGCTAAACTAAAGTCAGGCTTTTTGAAACGTTTTCGAATCAGGCGGAATTTTTTAGTTCAGTTGGCTCACACAAACATTTACACACACACACACACACACACACACACCCTTACTAAATTGACTGTTAAACAAGGCCCATTTTTCTGAAATTGAACATCACCCAGTAGGTTTTTCTCAAATGAAGCCTCACACTATTAGATTCAGTTTTTAAAATATTGAATATTGTATGCTTAATAATCTATGCTGATTTGTATAAAACATTGCTTCCTTTCTTACAGTGGACCCCGAATTACCGCTGACTATGCCTCAACCCAGCACTGTCTTTCAGTCCAAACAAGAAAAGAAGACCATTGATGTGTATTGGGTGTTTGATGATGGAGGTGAATATAGAGCCAAGCACATGAAATAAGTTCTTGTAAAAGCATCCGTTTGGATTTGCATTTGTGGCAGGATTCAGTGTCGGTGTAATGTTTGTACATGATGCAACAGTGGCTAACGCTGTGTGTTGACAGGACTGACTCTCCTGTTGCCCTACCTTCTGAAGCGCAAGAAGCGCTGGGGCAGGTGTAAAGTCAGAGTGTTCGTTGGAGGAGAGATTCAGTGTGTTGAGGAACAAAAGCAGGAGTAAGTTGAGCCAAAGTCATCATATCCTGTTTAACAGTTAAATGTCAAAGTCGGCTCACCACCTTGAATAAGCAGCACAATGTAAACTGTAAATGAAAACATAATTACACAAATATGAATACATATTATTCTTAAATAAATATACAGCCATGTATTTTACTAGATATTACTACTAGAGTACTAGACAGTACTGTCCAAATGTCTTGAGCCACTTCTCATTTCTTTATATTTTGCTTCCAAAGAGCCAGACTTCCTTGTATGTTTTGAGGAATAGTTCTCCAGGACTTTTTTGGCTTTTTTTTTTTTTTTTTCAGTCCAATGCCTGTACCTGACCATTTTCAGAAGAATGTGTTTTGCTTTACACTTTGATGATTCATAAATCTCACAGTGACTTATGAATCATCGAAGTATAAAACAAAACATCCAATTTAACGCACAAACCAGTGAGAAACAGGTGAGGATGATGACAGATGGTCAGGCTGATTAGTACTGCTGATCCTGAATGCTGAGTGGCTGGAACTGGAAATGAGAGGGGAAATGAGGTTGCTGCTGAGATTATTACATAAAGAACCAATTTTTAAATTGTATATTCAGGCACCGGTGGCATGGTGGCGTAGTAGTCTTCACTATGGCCACGCACCTCCAGGGTTGAGGGGTTGATTCCTTGGGTGTTTGCACACCTTGAATTTGCATGTTTTCCCCAATCTTGGTGCAGATTAGCCTAATTGGTGATTCCAAATTGCCCTGGGTCCAGGGTGTAGCCTGTCTCATGCTCAATACTAAATTGGATTACTGTCATGGAATATATTAAATACTAAAAAGGCTTCTTTATCGCCTTGCAAGAGTTTCATCCCACTCACAAAAATACCAGCAGGAATAGTGGCTATGCTAAATTGGATATATAAGTGTAATGTCTGGCTATACTACAGTAAATAGACTTTAAAGGTGTACTGGCTAAACTAAAATGGTTATGTAGCTATGTTGAATGAATTCTATGAATTCCATGAATATGAAATCTAGGGAAAATCTATGAAAAAAGTAGTGAGAAAGCTAGAGCAGTTTGCTCAGGGAGAGTAGGCAAAAATACCTGTTCACAGTTGCAGAAGTCTCATAGAGAGCTACAGTGATTACCTCTAAATAATGTGCAAAGTGCCTAAAAATACCATTTAAAAATTGGTTGTTTACTGTACTGTATGTAACAACCTAAGCAGCAACCTCATCTTCCCTCTCATCTGTTCCAACTCAAAAAAATGTTCATTTATTATATTATTTTAAAATCTATTTTTAATGAAATATTCAAGGAACACTGATGGATGCCAATTACTTTTGTTAGCTATTTCAGATAAAAATGTGGGCTCATTCTTTGTCTATCACTCAATTTAGACTCTTCTCATTGTTTGTCTACCACCAATGGGAACACCTAACTTGTTCATGTCTGCAAGCGTAATGGCAATGCTAAATCGGCTATGTAGGTGTTCCGTCGGTCCAGTATTTCACCAAGAACAAATGTTAGCAGGCTCCTGCAAGATCGCAAGGAAATATGTACAAATAGACATGAGCCTATTTTTGTTTTGATCATTATGATAAAGTGTGAAATGCAGATGCAGCTATTCAGATTGCTGAGTCAGTTTTCTCTCTCTATTCTCCAGGCTCACAGCTCTCATCAGCAAGTTTCGCCTTGGCTTCCACGAGATCCACATTCTTCCCGACATCAATGAGAAACCACAACCTGAAAAGTATTTCTGTCCTTTAGTATTCAATGTTTTTTAGATATTCAAATTGTTTAATAAAGACATCTAGTTATGCTTGCACACCAGTTCTTTCCTTCTGAACATATTTCATGCACTTTAACAGTGTTAGGAAGTTTGAGGAACTTCTAGCACCTTATAGGGTACATGCTATCCAAAAGAATGCGGACGGAGGGGGGCAGCCCACCAGTGACTGCCCATGGATAGTGTCTGATGAGGAGATGGAGAAAAGTACAGCAAAGGTAAACTCCCAAATTAGTGTTAATAGGTGAATAGATGCATAGAACCAGTAGTAAACTTACATGTAAATGTTATATGTACACGTATTATATGAAGGTTCAGCAACTAACTCCATATAATAGTTAGTATATTATTTTCTTGATTATGATTAATATTTGAATTATTAATTAGTCCTTTAGACACATCCGCCTTAATGAAGTCCTACAAGACTATTCGAGAGATGCAGCTTTGATTATTGTGTAAGTTCATGTTAGTTTTTTAACATTTTTCTAATTTTACAATCATATATCAGATGTAGTTGTTAATTAAGGAGATGTTGGCTTTTTGCTTTACAGGACCATGCCCATAGGCCGGAGAGGAGCGTGTCCTAGTGCTCTTTACATGGCTTGGCTGGAAACTATATCACGTGGCCTACGACCTCCAGTGCTGCTTGTCCGAGGCAACCAGGAGAATGTCCTCACCTTCTATTGCCAGTGATCAAACACCGAAGAAAGATTTCCAGCATCACCTGTGAAACAAACACCTGTACTATTCGATTCTTTGAATGGTGTAAAATAAGACTTAGTATGCACGCAGCACTTGAATCCAGCCTTGGTTTTAATAGAGTTTTAACAGTGTGAGTTAAAATGTTTAAGTTCTTCTATGACTGATTCCTGTAATGTCTGTTTGAGTAATGTAATTTTATTTAGAATTTTTCTATTATATGTGACATCCATTTAACCTGCTGTGTCTAACTCATATAATTGTTTTGTAAAATGCTAATCATTACAAAGAAATTGAAAGTAGCCTATTTTCTTTATGTCAGTTTGTATTGTTTCATATAAATACTTTTAATGTTTTTTGGTCTGACCAGCTAGGAGCAACCAAAACACTGACCAAGCTGTGTTTGGCAGACCAGCTTGGCCATCGCCAAAGGAAACAGTTTCTGAATGAGCAATACTAATTCTACATCTCAGACAAGTTATAAAATAAAAAAAAATAAAAAACACACACACAACAGTAAGCGGCACAGTGGTGCAGCATGAAGCATTGTGGCCTCCCAGATCAGAGAACCAGTTTGATTGTGAGGTTGGGTTACTGTCTCTGTGGAGTTTTGCCTTTTTTTTTTCTTGTATCTGCATGAGTGTCCTCCAAGTTCCCCAGTTTCCTCCCATCTCCAAAAAAACATCCCAAGTGGTTGATTACTCTAAATTGCAAAGTGTTTGTGTGCATGGTTCCTTCCCTCTGCTGGCTTATATTCCTGAGACAGGCTCCAAATCCACAATGACCTTGACCAGAATAAAGCAATTACGGAAGATAAACTATTTAAGTAGTGATCCGTGAGATCCAGTTATATATATTAAATATTTTTTAAGGTGCCAGATGTAAAATGATAGAAAGATACCAAATGTACCCTTGACACCCAAGTAAAAGAAGCGAGTCGCTCGGTCTGTCCGCTGTGCTTCGGTAAGCTTTTCTGGCCAGGAGAGACTCAGTCAAACACACACACACGTTGTCTGTCAGAAAGGTCTCTGTTTATTAACAGCAAAAGATGGGGTTTATATATGTTTGACCAAACGCCTGTGCCATCGACATATGTTACTACAAAGAACATAAACCACTGTAAATGTCCTGGTGAGATCCTGAAGAATCAAAGAAGAGGAAGACAGAGAGGTGTCCGTCCAGAGAAGGATCACAGGATGTTGGCTCGAGTAAGGGGGAGAAGGGGGAAGGAGACACAGAGAGATAGAGAGAGAGAGATAAGGAGAGAATGGGAAGGTGAGCGTGGGAGCGTTCACACCTTTAGGAACAGATGCAAGAGGAGACAGGAAGATAGCAACAGGAAAGATTTAACACCTTAATATCAGATCTATGAGGAAGAGAGCAAGAGAGTGGAAATAACTCCTTTATATATAAAATAATTCTAACAGATAGAAAGATACCAAATGTACCCTTGACACCCAAGTAACAAGGAAAACAATTTGGTACCTTTATTATTGAGAGTGCAGGGGGAAAAAATGTATTTGATGAAACTTTTCAGAATAGGAAAACTTTTAATGTCCAACCGCCTTATCTTAATGTGTACAGTGCAGATACGATTCAGAACAGGGAGACAATTTTAGTATTTTTCACCGTGTCTCTATATTAATGCTTAGTCCTTAATGAGATAAAACAGTATAGGTACAGGGTAGTAAACCTGCTATGCTAAATTCCCAATAGATGTGAATGAATGTGTATGCATAATGCCTTGCCAGAGACTGGCATCCCATGCTGAAGAGTGTATTCCCACTTTAGATCTACAGCAACCCTGGCTAG